>CAJJDN010000059.1:450624-510666 GCA_905182985.1 Paramecium sonneborni
TAATTTTATCTGGAATTTGTTAAACAAAAACATTATAAGAAAAATATTTTGATTGATTATTTGCAAGGTTTAATTAAAATAATCAATGAGATCACTCTGATTAAAAAAACCAAAAGCATAACAAATTTAGGTTGGTTATTATATATATTATTTTACAAATTCTCATAATATTTATTTCTATTAAAATTTAAATCCTTATAAATATATTGAACAGAACATTTACTTTATTATATACATTTAAAATAAACAACTGAATAATTTATTATTTTAAATTAATTGACTAACGATCACTTTAAATTATTAAAATTTTAATCTTAAAATATGAGTAATCATCCTGCATCAACCAGACCACCTTAATAAGTTTAACCAGTTCCATCACATCCTGTTGCATATTCCCCTCCACGAACATATGCACCACCAGTATAATTTGCAAGTCCTTCATATTTACCTGTTTAACAATCTTTTGTTGGTGCACCTGTTTAATATGTTCCTCAACCAGTTGCTCTTTAACCAGTAGCTTAGCCACTTGTTCAACCAATTACTGTTTAACCAGCTTAGTAGGTTATAAAAGGAGAAAGCAGAATCGAGTATAAATCAAAGTTAATATTTATTTAGGTATGTTCCATATGAAAAATCAGTTATTGAATATGAAGAAGTTAGATAGAGAATATAAGTACCAAGAGAAAAATATATAACTGAATATTAAGCTATAGAATATTAGACAGAATATGTCCCATAAGTTTTCTATGATAAAGTTACAGGTATCTAATTTAATTTTAATTAATTAGAATATGTTCCTGTTGATAGATTTTAAGATAGAGTTGAATATTATCCTGTAGAGAGATAAGTAGTTCATTAACCAGTTTAATAAGTGGTGGCATAACCAGTTGTTTAATCTCTTGTTCAATAAGTTCCTTAATATGTAGCTCCAGTCTAACCTATACTTTAACCTATGTTCTAGCAATCTCAAATTTAATATACTCCATATCTCTAACCTAATTTTATTCCTTCAAGAATTGCACAACCTTCTTATGCTCCACCATTATCATACGGTCCTCCAGTATCATAACCAAGAAGAAATGTAAATTCTTATTTTTATTTAACAGTCTCCTCCTGCTAAGCAACTTCCAGCTTAAAAACCATAACCAAAGAAAGAAAAAAATACCTTTTTTGACAACATTTTTAGTTGATTATTTATATCATATTCAAACCATATTATAACTTGCTTTTTAATTTTATTAATCATTTTTCGTAATATACTATCATTTTTATTCAAAATCATTCTTAAGTTCAATATTGTTATAATCAAGTAAATAAATTTATCTTTTTTAAGCTTTCATATGTTACAATTTTTCAAAAAAAGTTATTAATTAAATCTCTATAAAATAATTTCAGCAGCATCAAAATACATATAGAATTCTCATTAATGTATTTTCTAACCATTTTTCAAATATTTAAAATGAAGTTGTTTACAAAATGAATAACAATTTATTATATCGAAAAGAGAAAATTTTAAATAATTTCACTCTATATAAAAATATAAAATAAAATTAATTATCATGACTTTGCTTTTACATAAATAAAAAGTTTAAAAGAAAAATAATCTAAATAAAACTAAATAAATAAAGTTTTCTTTTATTATGTTAATAAGGCAATCTCTATTATCGATTGATTTTATTTAATTTTGAAAGACACAATAGTAATACATATACATATTGAATAATTCAATATTTCTTTATATGACACTCAAAGTATTGATTTGTAAAAACATGACTATATCTTGAAAAAAATTATTTATTATTATTGTAATATTATAGTAAAATAAAAATAATTGCTAAATAGCCTTAATTTTATTGAAATGATTTTTTTACAAATAGTTTCCATTATAAATATTTTGAACTTTATTTATAATTCAGAAAATATTATACTATTGAACCTAAAACATAATATGCTATTCTCATTGAATATTTAAAAGTTTCAATAAAATATTTACAACACGACTAATTTATTTTTTAGTGTTGATTAATTTAAAATTTATGTAATAAAATAAATAGTTCTAACATTTTGTAAATATAGTCTATTCAATAAACGGCCTAATAGTATAAAAAGCTGGAAAAGAAATATTATTTTGAATTAAGATTACATTTTATGAGAACAGAATTTTATATTACAATATTGTTAATCATATAAAATTAATTATTAAATACTTATATCATTCAATGAGAAATGATAATGTAATTTCTCCAAAAACAGAACCAATTTTTAATAACTATGATCTATTTAAAGGTTATATGAAATTCTAAAATAGGACCATTTTAATATACGCCTTTCACAGTAGGCCATCCTGATTAACCCGATGATGATCATTCAGTTCGAGATCCTACTGTAAAAACAATAGAAAAATCTAGGATGTCCTTATCCCCCATTCATACTTATCAAAAGGTGCTATTTTCAAGGTATTAAAGATGTCTTAAGATAAATTGTCATTTAACCCTAAAGCAAGTAGGTTCTAATAATTCTCAAATTTTGAACCTAGCAATTTGATAGATTTGCCTGCTCAGAAAAAACCTATTAGATTGAAACAAAAATTCATAGATGTATTAAGAAATAAAATAAAAATGAATGAGAAAATTAGTAAATTCCTACATTTAATTGATTTGGATTTATTGGATTTGCAAAAATAATGTAAAATACTTTAAAAATTAAAGATGTTCTACTTCCAAATTCGGTTATTCTGAAAATTTGGAACATATTTTATTATCTCTTACTTTTTTATTATTTCATTATTATTCCTCTAAGCGACAAAAATCATTAAATTCTATTTTTAGTATTGAAAATTATAGATTGTTTTTTAAAAGCCTGTAGCGCTTTACCTAACAATGGAGAAATTGAGAGAAACATGGTTGTAATCTTGAAAAATTACTACAAAACATTGTTCATTTTTGATATTGTAAGTAATTTAATATTATTTAGATATTTGTGATCAGCTTGATATTAATTATTATAGAATATTAAATTTAGTGGATCATTATTTTAATAAATATTGCTAGCATATAACCTAGATTAATAGATTTACAGAAAAATATATAATAGTAAATATTTTTATTTCTGTTTAAGCGAATTTAATATTTTTAATGTTTATCAATAATTAGTATTGTTAATTGTAAAACAAATTTTATTAATTCATATTCTTACATGTTTTTGGATTTATAATCTAGAAAATGAAGAAGATTTTGAAGGAAATTTTATTTCAATATATTTGAAAAAAATTTAACTAATTGTAAGCTTAATAACATTCAATTCTAATTTCACTTATTTTGATAATAATAATAAAATTGTGGCTTATTGTTGTATCTCAATTCTATCATTTTATTGGTTTGCTTATTAGTTATCTATTCTGATTCAAATTTTTAAACCAGATTAATAAGCGTCTAAATTAAGCTATTTTTTGAGTTAAAATAACTTGGATTCTAATTTAAAACAAAAGATTATAAGCTATGTAGTTAATTAACCAAAATTTTGTCATAAAGAATTTACACACAAACTATCAAATAAATTGCTTAAAGAATACAATATAGTTTAGAGATAAAAGTTATTTAAAAAATAATTCAAGTATATAAATAATGAAACAATAAACTAAATTATTGATAATTGCATAGAGATTTTGTGTTAACCTAACCAATATATATTTTAGGAAGGAAAAAAAGATGACTGTTCATTATATATTATTTTAGAAGGTTCTGTAAATTTGAAATCGAGAACTAATATTATATTATTAACATTATCTTAATTCTCTGTTTTTGGTGAACTATCTTTTTACACAGAAGGTCTAAGAGATTTAACAGCAACATCAAATGGGATTACAAGATTAATAAAGATTTAGAGATCTACTTTTTTAAATCTATTAAGTTTCAATGAGAAAGTAGTATTAGAGTATTAAAACTTAGCAATATTTTTTTTAACAACGAGATTTGATGCTTTTGAATGAAAAATAGCCATCAGAATGTAATTGTTGTAATTCTTAAAAACATTCACTCACTAGTTGTCCCTATCTAACATATAAACCTGATTTAAGTTTCATAATAAAAAAATTTGTTTTTCCTCATAGATAGTATAGAAGAGAATGTAAAATATATCAAAATACATATATAAGATAAAAGGAAAATAAATAAAGATATTAGAGCTTTCAGTTTTTATAAAAAAGCTAATGATTATGAAATAGCATTTTAGAATTTAATTGGAGAGTAATTACAAAATTCTTAACAAAGCTAAACACAAATTCAAATAGAGGAGAATCATATACGAGATTCTTGTGCTAGCTGTTTTAGTAAAATAAGCAAAGAAAGATCTTTTATGAAATCTACATCCTTTTTAAAATAATAATCTGGGTTTGATTAGTAATCAGTAAGTAATAATGATAATTACATGTAATTGATAATTATTTATAATAGATTAAATATGGACTAAAATAATGAATTTTAATTTATTTAAGATAATAGTCAATAATATCACAATTAAGATATTTCTTCATAAGCTAGAACAGATCAACAAAAAAGAACTTTTAATACAGCTGGTTTCGGATCTTAAAGTGGATTAACTTCAAATAAAGACACATATAAAGATTTGACTTAAAGGTCACTCAATATGATAATTGAAAAAGAAGATTCAGATTCAAATTAAGATAAAGAATCAAGTTAGAAATAATTTTAGACTGAGATGAGCATGAAAAATTCAATGGATGATAAATTCAGAAGAAAAAACAATGATCCAAAATTAACTTTTAATAATAACTTTGAATCACTAATGTGTGATTAAAATCAAACAAATTTTTAACGTTAAGGTTCTGGTACATATAGATAATAAAGTTCAAGAAACAGCACATACCTTCATCCTGAAGCTATTAGTTAAAGATTAAACTCTTCAAGATCTTTAACTAATAGTTAATACAAACAACCAAGTGTCTATTAATAATAATATATAAAAAAATCTAGTTTTTAGATCCCTTAAAAATTAGTGTAACAATCTCGTCTATTAGATAATAAAATTTAGGATGAAAATAAAAATTAAAACTTAATTTTTCCTTACAGAAAATCTATGACAAGAATAGGATCAAAATATTCTAATCTAGCTTCTAGTTTTTTACCATTTAGTGCTTAAGAAGTAGGTTTTATTTTATAATACAAATAGATTCCTGTCTATGCAAACAAAGCTTTTGGTTTTGATGATTTTGATACTCTATATACTTTTGAAAATTATTTAACTCATAATAATTATGAAATAACAATTTACTAGTAAAATTTAATTTTAAATTTAAGGGCTAATAAAAAAAAAAATGCTTAAAAAATATTGATATCTAAATATTTAACAGATTATAATTTAGTGAAGTTGATCTAAAATTACAATAAGGAAGGGGAATCATATGAAAAATCTTCCTTTTTTAAATGAAGGTAGAATGAATATATATTTTATATTTAACAAACTTAATTAATAAAATTCATTATTCCATAATATTTTTATAGTCAAAATATTTAACTTGATGTTTGCAATAATTTTTTAATGGTGGTTCTTATTAAATAGATTGCCTACATCAAAAATATAAAATATTTATGACAAAAAAAAAAATATAAAATTAAAGCTAATTTTATTATCATAAGATAAATTTTATGGGCTGCATTGCTTAAAAAACAAAATTAAAATCAAAAGATTAAATGAGAACGACTAATCAAAACAGTCAATATTAGAATGAATTAAATTAAGAAAGCAAAATATTAAAAACTGAACCAAAAGCTGATAGAGTTATCAGTGAAATAAATGTTTCTCCTTCTCCTCAAATAGGAAGAAGATTGAGACATATGGTAAGCAGCGACGAAGTTTAAAAATACATTAATAAGAGACAGAGTATTACTTAAAGCCCATTCAAGTATATCAAGAATTCTCCAGAATAAAGGAGAAAGCTATCTTTGAGGAATAGCCCTTAATTGTGATTTAATTTTATATATTGCTTTGTATTAGATCACATTTCTCATAAAATAAGAATGATTTACTAATATTTTATTGATACATGATTTACAAATATTATATGGCTTAAAAACCTTTATCTATAAATCAAATAATAGTAGACTTAGTCACATCATTCTATTGATCTGGAATTCTCCAAATCCCTGAATTTTTAATGTATGATATACTATTAAAAAATGATGATGATGAAATATGATTTCGTTATTTTTCAAATTAGTTTTTATATACTTCTTAATATTTTAACTAGGATTCCTTTTTTTTTTTCAAAATATTTTTTTTATTGCTTCTCTATATTCTTCTAGATTCTTCTTAATTAATTTAGACTCTTCTTTTATTTTCAAATTCTTTTGCTCTTGAATCAAATTTTTTGAGGGTTGCAGCAAAAATAAGGATGTTAATATCATGATTTTCTTGGAAAAATTTAATTTGTTTGTATTTTATAATAGAATCCAGAATCTTCAAGACAATACAACCCATTAACTATATATCAAATATATATTACTTCATTTAGGATTTATTAAATATTCATTTTTCAATTTTCATTAAAAATATAGTCATTTTGATGAAATTTGATCAATTGAATATCATATATTAAGAAATTCTAAGATTTTAACTAAAGTTAGATTTTGGTATGGTTATTCATTTAAAAAAATACTGCCATTAATTTTTTTATGATTATGTTCCTTAAATATACATTATTTAATATCTGAAAATCTTTATAAGTTTAAAATGAAATTGAGTAAGAATATATGAATCACCATCACCTCTTATTTTAATATGAGAGCTATTATTTATTACTTTTAATATTGTTAAATTGAATCAAGAAAAAGTTTATTTTGAATAATTATCTTTCTTAATAATGTAATTAGATAATTTGTATTATTAATTTATGAGGTATTATTATTCACAAAAAATTCAAAGATTTCACTCTTAAAAAACATTATTATTAAATTTTTATTTACATAGACAAAAATGGGTTGCGTTGGTCAAAAGCAGAATTAAAATCAATAAAGAATCAAATTTTAATAACATAGATAATCACTTATAATTTTAAGCTCACATAGAAAAATGTGTTTAGGTTTGGCTCTAGGACCAGATCCTAAATAACAAATTCAACTTTATCGATAGATTGATATCTCAAATGATGATGAATTTATTTTAAAGAGAGATAAAAAATTTATTTCTAAAAATCAAGAATCTCCAAACTCGACTCCAAAATTTAATCAAAATCTTCAGTTTGGAATAGGAAATCGATCAAATAAAATTATATTATGAAAAATGAACATAGAGTGAAAAAATTCAGTAGATATTGTATTTATTTATAATTTTATACATTTTTTATATTTACTTTTTTTTTTTAAACCTTCTATAATTCATATTAGTAATTACTAAGAAAATCTATAAAAAGATGGCACTTCTAATAAGGGTCAATATAATTACAAATATGTCTAATTTGTTTAATTTGAGATCCATATAATATCAAAGTGCATTCACTTTATTCAAATATTTACTCTAAATATTCAAAGAATTCTGTATTAATTGATTCAATTTTTATAATTAAGATTGATGGCTGCTATTTTTATTAAAGCAATTCATTATATAATTAACTCATTTTCTTATTTAAATAAATGGAATCTATATTTAAAGCTGAATAATGATCAAAATTTATATGCAAATAAGGTTTTTAAGTGTTCTCGAACTATTATTAAAGGCTATAAGGTAAAGTATTATTTGTTAAATAGATTCCTTTAGTTTTATTGAAGAGAACATTGAGTTCTTAAATGTTTATATTTTATGGTAGTTCGATTAAATCCAATGCACTAAAAATATTTAGAAGTTTATTTGTAGATTTGAATTAACTCATTAGCTAAATTTAATTCATTAAAACAATAAGGCCAAAAAGGCATATGATTATAGTTTTAGAGGTTAGTTTTTCTTCAAATTGTAATTGTGATTTATTGAGAAGTATAAAAGTTATAAAAACTAGTGTCGTGAGAGCAATGAAAAATAAAACAGAATAAAACATTTGTTAATTTAATTAAATTTATCGAACTTTGAATAAATGAGAACAACTCCGAATAGTGTTAAAGAAACAGCTTCTAAAACGTCAACATAAGATTATAAAAAATAATAATCATAACCTGTATGTGAATTTAAATATTAGAAAGACTGTTAGCATACCAGAATCTAGTTAATTATTTCACATTCCCTAAAAATATTGTCATTAACGTTTTAAACCATAGCCAACAATATCTAAATCTATAGAAGAGAAAAGATGCAAGGTGAATAAAAATAATCTATCAGAATTAAATAATCGTACTAATAGTAGTTCGAAAAGTCGTATATCTGGTTTTACAAGTAATTAATTGGAAGATGATTCTCTTTATAATTCATAGAATGCACTGAAATTAAAGAAAATAATAGGTGATTCTTAAGCATATAATACTAACCTATTTGTGTATGAATTTTATTTTTAGTCTTTTAAGTTCTAAATCTAATTTAACTTGTGATTCATCCAGTCCAGGAGGTAGATAAAATAAATCAGCCTACAAAAAATCAGGAGATTTTGATATCAATTAATTAAACATGTTAAAAGAAAAAAGTATAACACATAAAAAAGCATAATCATAATAAACAAGTCATTCAAAAGAATTAATTGATTAGTTTTTAAATCTTGATAAATAGATTCAAGGATCAACTCTGGAATAACAAAAGAAATAGCAATATTTAAAATAAAGAGGTTTATGGGATCCATTTAAAGATCTTTTTATTAAGTAATTTGCTAGAACTCCAGTATAATTTAAGAATATGTTCAATTAATTATAAGTTTAAGTCAGAGAAATTGAATAATAATGGTCAGATATAATTATGTAAATAGCAAATAATTTATTTGAATTACTGTCAAATTCTGCTGTCCTTATGGTTTATGAATAAGATCTAAAATTAAATGAACTAATTGAATAAATGAGAAGGGAAAGAGATATTTGGTAGAATAATTATAAATCTCTTGAATAAGAAAGAGATATTCTTTTAGAAACAGTTTCTTAATTAAAATAAACATTAGAAAAAGAGAGAGATTCTCCATTTTAATAAGATAAAAAATAAAAAGATCTTGATTCTGTAGACACTCCTAAATTAAAAGAAATAACTATTTTAATGCAATAAAAAATTTAAGAAATGTCTGAAAAAGAGGCAAAATTAATTAAGTTAGTATTAGCTATTCGTAGAACTGGAATAGATATAGAGAAAATATATAATGAGGAAGTTTTGAATGAAGATTCTTTATCAGAGTAACCTAATTAATCTAATAGAGAAAAGAAGTAATAATCATAATTTATTTATAGATAAATATTAACTAAAATTGAAAGAAGTTTTCATGATGCTGATAATTCAGTAGTAAATGATTCTGATGAATCTAGTTTTTAATATAATGGAAGATTAGATGATGATAGTATTATTGAGAGTATTAGAAGATTTGAAAATAGAAATTAAAATAGTACTTATGCTACAGAGAGTAAAAGTTCAGTTAAAATGAAGATAGATTTATCAAAATGCAATTAATAATAATAAAAAATACAATAGTTATAATAGTTATAGTAATAATAGCAATAAAAAAAAATTTAACAGCAACTTTAATAATATAATATGAATAAATTAAAAATCCCTGATCAAGAAGGCATAGGATTTCATTAAGAATTTATGATGAAATTTAATGAGTTTTCTGAAAGTTGGAGAGTGTAAGTGTTGAAAGATGAAAAGAGAACAAAATCTTGATTTTATATAAAATAACTAAATTTTGATATCAATATATTTTTAATGTAAGATATAAAGATGGATAATTATCTGTATTCATATAGCTTCATAGAATATTATATATGCTCCTTTATCTGTTAAATGTCTATTTCCTTTATCCTTAGTTACAATATCATCATCAAATTCATACCATTCATTTTACCTTTAAGCATATGCTTTATAATGTCCATTATTTAATTAACCTTAATGTGATATTAAACTTTTTAACCTATACTCAGCTTTAGTAATATTCTCATCACAAAATCTAAAAATTAAAAAACAATTACTCTTAAATATTTAAGACTTCTGGATAAGAAATTTCATTTTAAATTTTTTAATTTCTTGGAAATTAAGCAAAACGTTTAAGGTGAATAATAAGAAATTAGGGTTTCTATGTTATTAAGATTTTTCTTATGAGATATTTATTTTATTGCTAACATAAATTACATACCCATTCGTTTAATATTTATTCCTCTCTAAAATAACTATATAAACATTCTTTTAATTTGATTTCTTGAATTACAGCATAATTTTATAAAGGTAAATTTAAATCTAGTACAGGATCAAAAACTTCACATGTCTTTTTACATTTTAAACAATAATTTTTATTGGCAACTTACCCAGCAAATAATTCTGTAATTACATCAGGGTTTTTGCCTTAATAAAATTCCCAAGCTTTTATTGCAGTATTAAATTCTTTTTTTTCTTAATTTTTTTTTTCTGTTAATTCCTCTTTTATTTGTGATAAAAAGAATAAAAGAAATTCATGAGAATCTTATTATTATGTATCTTTAAATTTCTTTTAACAGATATTCTTTAATAAATCAACTGTAATTGAACTACCAGGAATTGCATTCTAAATTAATTTAATAAGATTTTAATAAGCAGTTGTAAATAATCTATCTTATTATTTTTTAATTTTTAGAATTTTTTGATTAAATTTAGAAAAACTTAATAAACATTGGAGTGTAGCATTCATATAACAATCATATTTTGGATTATAAAATCCCACAATAGGTAATTCTATTGGAATATTTGAATAAATTTTTATAATATTTGTTTAAACAGTTTAGTTTTTATCATTAAGGTTCCTTGATGTAGTTTAGTCAAAATCATCAATATTTTATGATGAAAACTTAATATTGATAAGAGGATCTGTTGAAAATTTTAATGGTAAAATTGTTGTAACGGTTACATGAGTAGTTGAATCGTTGATTAGATCTTTTTGAGATTCAAGAGGTAGTAGAAGACCATTATTTGGTTCATCATTAATTTATTCCAATTGATTGGCTTCTAATTAACATTTTTGTTAAACAACTTAAGTTTCTTTAATTTCATTCTAATGTATTTATAATTTAACATTATCTAAATCTATAGTTATTGTAGGTCCACCTCCATATAGAGTTTAAATGAATTTCCAAGCTCTCTCATTTACTAATGAATAATGTTTTTCTGGTTAAATATTAGGTATTAATTATGGATCATTTTATATTGTAATATGAATTGTATCCTTTATTTTATGTTCAACTGTTAATATTTTATTATTATTAATCTCCTTTGGAATTATTTTCTTTTTTCTCTCCAAAAATCCAGTATAATGGAGAGCCCAACGATATTCAATAAAATAAGTAATTGGAAGATCTTCTGATAATAAACTATTTACATATTCTTTTTCAATATCAATACTGCCTAAATTTAATTAACAAGTATACCTTTCTTTTATCTATCCTTTTTCTCTAAAAACTTATATTTAATTCACTAAGTTATACATTTCTTAATTGCATTCTTCAGTTTAGTTTGATTATTTTGATATCTGTTCTTCAAAGGAATTCTTATCTTTCTTTTCTTGTTTGTATTACTCTTCATTTCCTTTGTTGAATGACCTCACTTCAGAATCATTGTTGATTGGTTATCTAATTAAAAAAACTTTAAGTTTAAACATACTTTGTCTTTTTAATCTTCGTTTTACAACAAATAAACATTAAATAATATTAATCAACTAATCTATAAATTTGAAAGAGTTAAAATGGAATATTCTTTCATATAAGATGCATTTCTCAAAAACACATTTTTACCTTTTTATAAATAGTTACAGATAATTATTAAAAATTTGAAATTTGACTCTGCTCTATTTAGTTCATATGAACGAAGCCATTAAAATTTTTGTAAGAATGAGACCTCCTCTCTAAAATGAAGATGAAGAAGCATGGAAGATATAAAAAGAAACAAATACTATAATATCATTACCAAGAGACCCTTAAACAACAAGAAGATATGCAGATGCATTCTATAATTATTAATTCACTTTTGGTATAAGTCCCTGTCTAATATAGACAAGATCTTTTCAACAGATGATAAAAATGAAGATATTTACAAGCATTGCAAATAGTTATTGAATTATACTCTATAAGGATTCAATTCCAGTTTATTTCTTTATGGATAAACTACATCTGGCAAAACTTATACTATGCTTGGAGATTAAGAAAACCCTGGCTTATTACCATACACATTGCTTGATTTATTTAAAGAATGTCAATTACCAATTGCTATTAGTTACATTGAAATATACAATGAACAAGTTTATAAACTTATATAATTAATAGATTAATGACCTGTTATAATAAGGTGCAACCAATCTAAAAATGTAGGACATTAATGGTCAGGCTTTGGTTAATTAGTTAAGAATTTAATAGGTAGAAAACTTTGATGATGCTTTGTCCTTATTATGCGATGGAGAAGAATAACGTATGTACAGAGAAAGATAGATTCATGAACATTCCTCTAGATCTCATACGATATTTTAAATTCTTATTTAACATGAATCACACACTTCAACTTTAAGCTTGATAGATTTGGCTGGTAGTGAAAGATTAAATGAAGAAGATGCTTCAGATGAAACTGCTTATATCAATAAAAGTCTTTTTGTTTTAAGCAATGTTATCAATAAATTGGCTGAAGGCAAGAAATCACATATTCCTTATAGAGATTCAAAACTCACAAGATATTTATAAAATTCTTTGGGTGGAAATTCCTATACAACAATTATTTGTACATTATCTCCTGCTTCTATGAATTTTTATTAAACTTTATCAACTTTGAGATTTGCACAACGAGCAAAAAAAGTTGAAAATAAAATTTATAAATAAGAATCTCTAAGTAAAGCTGGAATTATAGAAGGTTTATAAAAAGAATTAAATGACTTAAAAATAGAAAGAGATTAATTAAAGATGCAATTGTAATAACAATAATCAAATAATAATTTTGATCAAATAATCGATGTGTTTATTCAGTATATTGGTTTATAAGTTCATGATAAATAAAAGTTTATTGAAGATACAAATATACTTAAAGATGTTTATAATCAATAGCATAAGTAATTAATTCAATCTTTATACAATTAAATCATGTAACTTTGTTAAGACTGTAATTTGCCTAAAGGATTAAATAATCCTCTTAGCAATCAAACATAAAAAGTTTTTGTATAGTAATTTAAAGAATTAATAAATAAATAATTGTAAGAAGAATCTATCTTTAATAATGTTTATGTTTAATCAATCTTAAATCCTTAATCAGATTTTCAATCATACCAAACACATTAAATTATGCCCATTTTAGAATCTGCTTATTAAGAAGCAATGAATGCTTTATAATATAAACTCAATGAAATAACATCTGTGGTTTAGAATATTGGTGAATTATCATATTAAAATTAGAAGATTTATGATGATAAAACTTTTAAGAAATATATTGAGACAGTTAATAATGAATATAATTGGATGAAACAGTCTAAATTAATATTAAATGAACAATTTAACAAAAAAACTTAGGTATTATAATAAGCATTTAATAATGTCTCAAAGAATCTTAATGATTCTCGTCTAAATTCTTAGTAAAATTTTAAGTAACCATAATAATAATAATAATAATAATAATAATAATAATAATAATAATAATAATAATAATAATAATAATAATAATAATAATAATAATAATAATAATAATAATTTTATTAATAATAAAATTAATAATAATAATAATAACAATAATAATAATAATTATAGAATATAACTAATATTATTACTCCTAATATTAGATAATCAACAAATACACCAAAATTTACTGAGAGAGATAAAACAGCCTTATTTGTTTGGGGATCTGGAAAAGATGGTCGACTTGGAACTGGTTCATTAGCTAGTTAACCAATTCCATATAAACTATAAATATAAAATTTATAATACATTTCATGTGGGTATTATCATTCAGCAGCTATTAATATTGAATAATAATTATTTGTTTGGGGAAAGAATTATGATTTGACACCTCAAAAATAAATTTAATTTAATAATATTATTTAAGTAGCTTGTGGATGTTAACATACTTTAATTTTAGATTCATTAGGATAAGTATTTTCTTGGGGTGTTGGAGATGAAGGATAATTAGGTAATGAATCATACCTTAATTCTGATGAGCCAATAAAAATATTAAATAATATAATATAAATAGAGGCAAGTAGATCACATTCTGCAGCAATAAGTAAAGAGAATGTCTTTTATAGTTGGGGATCTAATATTGATTTTAGACTTGGATTAGAGGAGAAAAGAAATTACAATGTGCCAACAAGTACAGGAATAAAAGTAAGTAAAATATCTTTAGGAACAAATCATACTGCATTTATTAGATAGGATGGAATAGTATTTACAACAGGAAATGGGTAATAGGGCTAATTGGGAAATAAGATTAATTCTGATTGTTACTTAAATTTATAATTGGATATTAAAGCTATTGATGTAGCATGTGGAGAAGATATTACCTTATTTATAAATAATAATGGAGATGTTTATAGTTGTGGAAAGAAAAGTAATGGAAATTTAGGACATTTAATGTCAACTATTCCTGCTTTCCTTCAATAACCTAAGTAAATAGAAGGTTTGTTAAAGATTAAGTAGATAAGTGTTGGAAAAAGACATTGTTTAGCAATATCAGCTACTAAATAAGTTTGGGGATGGGGTTTTAATTTTTTTGATCAATTAGGTTTAGGAGATAAAAATAGATTCATTGAATAGTAATTTCATATTTTATTATAATTAGACCAATAAAGTTAGATCTCTAGGATGTAATCTAAGTATCCTGTGGAGAATACCATTCTTTGGCATTATGTTAAAATTGAATTTGAATAGTTAATTTAATATATTTAGATAATTATATTGATGAATTTAAATTTTTTTTTGTTGAAAAGGTTAATGAATTAACAAATTTGAATGTTATAAGACTCATTGACAAAAATGTTTAATTGTTAAAAAATCTATTTTTAGATAGTTAAATTAGAATAGTATTTTTAGATCTGTGTTTTTAAAATAGAGAAATTAAGAACTATAATGTTAGAATAAAGTATAGAAAAAGAGTTTAGATATTGGATTTGAATATAGTTGAGAAAGTATTGTTAAAGAATGTAAATAGAAATTTAAAAGTTAATAATAATTAAATATGAGAAGAAACAACAATAGAACATAAAATAATATGAGAGTGGTTTCATTTTAGAGTGTATTTGGTGAAACTCTTCCTAGTACATCTGTATTTTGGCATCCTGATACAAGTCCTAGAGAATCATAATTAACAATATTATAAGGTTAACTTTTATTTAAAAATGAAAATGATTCATGGGAAAGTTATTTATTCGAACTATAACCTGATAGAATGTTTCGTTTTATTGGAGATTAGACAGACTGTTGTTATTTGAGAGGCTGTTTTTTGAAAAAGTTTAATCATTATGATGCATAATATCCTTCTTATAAATATGGTTTTAGATTATAGATGGGATAATAGTTAGCTTTTTTTGTAACAGATATATTGGATTAGTTTAAAAAGTGGTTTATGATGTTAAAGAGATTTTGTATATTAGAGAAATTTACAAGGAAATATAGAGTGATAGCCTAATTAAGATATAATGATCCAATATTTCAATAAGTGTGTTTTAATTGCGTTAGACTTTCTGATGCATAATATTACTTAGTAAAAATAATAAGTAAAGAAATGTCACCACAACAGAAGAACATGATGTTTAAAGAGTTAATGCATTTAAGAAGACTGAAGTACCAATAACTTGTATAGTTAGTCATCCATAATTGATGAGATTAATAGAAATATATGAAGATGAGATGAATATTTATTAAGTGTTCGATCCATATATGGGTGGAGATTTGAGATAACATTTGAGAGAAACTTAATTAGCATAGGAAGTAGGTGGATAAGTAGAAGAGAAAGTATTGGCTGATATGATGTATGGATTGATAGGAGCTATAGCACATATGCATTAAAGAGGAGTATTTCATAGAGATATTAAATTGGAGAATCTATTTGTACCTGAAAATAAAAGATTACCATTTGTTTTATTATCTAATTTTTGTTATTCAGAATCATTTAAATTAAATGGTTAAAATTAAGGTAGTTATAAAAAATGTGGAACTCCAGGTTATGTAGCACCTGAAATATTTAGATCAAGGAATTATGATTAAAAAATAGATGTTTTTAGTCTTGGAATTGTATATTATATTTTAGTATTTGGGAAAATGCCATTTGAAGGATCAGATTAAGATGATATATTAAGAGCTAATGAAAAATGTGAAATAGATTTTAAAGCTGAAAAAAGATTATGTAAAAATCTATCTTAATCTGGAATGGATATGATGAAAAAAATGTTAAATAAAGAACCAACTTAGAGATTCACATCTGCTTAATGTTTAAATCATCATTGGTTTATTAAAATGAAATGCAAAGATGAAACTAAACCTAGAAATCAATTTTAATAATAAAGAAGTCTCTCAACCATTATTGAAAATTCTGAAATGGAATTAACTTAAAGGTATATTTCATCCATTTAATTTAGTTTTATTCGTCCTTTTAAAGAACCAAGTTAATACATGTAATCTAAAAAGAATCTTCCCACTTAGGTTGTGCGAAAGAATTAATAGAAATAAGATACTATTGAAAAGATTGATAAGGAATTCATTTATGATACTTTAGAAGGGAAAATGAATTACATAAATTAAGAAACCTTTGTGAAAGCACCATCCAAGATAAATCATCGTTGAAAATACAAATAATCAGCAATAATTCATTTTTTAATGTTTTCTAACTTCCATAATATATGATCAGTTATTGAAATTCTTGTATTATTTTCAACAAGTGTGTCCCAATCTTATCTTTTTTCATTTATATATGGAACCCAAATCTTGCCTTTTAAAGGTTCATTTGAATTATCTATTTCTATCCCTAGTACTTAATGGTTCGTACTAAATACCATCAAGTTTTTATATGTAATAGTGAAATCTATCATCTGTTGGATCATAAAGAGAAATGAAATTGCCATCACATTTATCTGAAACTTTTTCACTAAAACAAATGCCATTCATAACATTCATAATCAAATCGCTTTTCTGTTTTTCATCAAAATATTTATATTGTTTTTCTGTCTTATTGTCAGGATGTTGAATTCTTATCATAAATCCTTATTTCATGTCTTCTAACTGTGTATAGTGGAGTTATTTACTTTTTTATTTCCACTCGATGTTACGCATCCCATTTATTTTTAATGTTATAAATCGAAGTTATTTGCTTTGGATTAGCAGTTGAAGTAGAACGCTTTCAAACTGAAATCAAAAAACTAAATCTAGATATTGATCAAACAAATCTTCAAAATAAGGATCTACATACTGTCATTAATCAATAATCTACAGAAATCAAATTACTCCAGACTAAATTAAATGACTCTGAAAGAGAGTAACTTAAACTTTTAAATCAATACAAATCTTTATAATCAGAGCATCAACATGTCATTGATCTAATTAATTAAATTACAGCTGGTCAGATGACTTTATAGTAATTGAAGATATTGGTTGATGAGCTAAAAAACAGATCTATATTATATTTTGAAATTTTAGAATTGCTTCAAGGATAAGATCTTTAAGACGTAATCTCTAAAGCTGAATAGTTTAAATTATAATACAATATTAACTAAGAGTTAAAAGATTAATTAGAATAATATCCATAAATTGTTATCAAACTTAATCAAGATATAGATAGACATAAATAGGAATTATTTACCAATAAGTAAAGCATTATCAATTTAGAATAAATTATTGCTAATCTTAATTAAGAAATACATAAACTTAAATTAATTATAAAAGAAGAATAAAATAAAAACACTTTTAATCAATCCTAAATATGTATATAATTAGAAACTGAATTAAATTAACTCAAATCCAAACTAACTCAAGTTGAATAATCAAAAGAAGAGTTAGAAGATGAAATAGAATAAGTTAATGTTTAAAAAAATTAAATGGAATCTCGACTTTAAGATATTCTTAAAGAAAATAATAAAATTTTGAATGAAAAACAAAAATAAGCATCAGAATATACTACTTTGAAAGATGAACTAAATCAAAAATTGATTTATTAGATTAAAATTAACTAAGATTTAAATTAAAAAATTATTTCATTAGACACTCAAATTAAAATACTTAAGTCTTAATTAGAAGAAGACAAAGATCTTAAAATTAAAATTAGTCATTTTGAAACTCAAATATCGAATTTAAATCTTAAAAATTAAGAAATGAAAATAAATCATTAAAATTAGATATCAGAATTATAAAATTAAATAAGAAATTATAAACTATAAATTTAAGTCAATGCTGAAGAAATCAATTAATTCAAACTTAGACATGAATAATTTTAAACATAAAAGGATTCTTAAAATACATAATTTATTAATTTCTAAAATTAAATTTTATAATTAAAATCAGAAATTGAAAAATAAGGAAATTAAATAATATAACTTTCCTCTGAAAATTAAGAACTATAATAGATTTTAGATGAAAAAGAGCAAGAAATAGGAGGGGTGAATCTCTACTCAAAGAAATTGCTTGGAACTCATGAAATTAATATTAAGAAAATTGAAACTCTAGAAGAAGCTAATAGAGAGTTATAATCTAAATAAAACTCTCTTTAAAAGACCATTAAAGAAACATATTCTTAATTAGAAGCCTTAAAATTTGAAGTCATAGAGAAAAATTAATTGCTATAAGAAAAATTATCTTTAGAATAAGAATTAATCAAATTAAATTAAACTAACCAAGAATTAAATGAATAATTAGTTTAATTGAAAATTGAGATTAACAACTATTAAACTTAAATAAACAATTTGACTTTTTAAATTGATAATACTAAAATAGAATTAAGAAGTTCATACTAAGAATAAACTTCAACTGAAAATCAAATGAAAGAGATGTTCTCAAAAATTGAATAGCAAGAAATTATAATTAATTAACAGTAAAACTAAATTTAACAATTCTTGGATGAAGTAAAATAACTTAATGAAAATATTTTAAATTAAAATAAAAAATTTGAAGAAGAAGAAATTCTTATCAAACAATTAAAGGTAGAATTAAATGAATCAAATAAAAAAATAAAGAAACTTGAAGTGGAACTCAATATTAAAAAAAAGGAATATGATGAATTAGATGATGAATATGATTAAGCTTGGAATGAATTAAATGCTTTTAAAAATGATCAATAAAAATAATTTACCGATGAAAGGGTAGAAGAATTACAGCAAATAATTGAGAATAATAAATTATAACTCCTTGAATAAATCTAGGCTTTGGAAGAGTATAAGTAATAATTAATAGATAAAGATACACAAATTAATTAAAAGATTTCACTTATTGATAAATTTAATATTAAAATAATGAATTAGACAAATGAAATACATTAATTGAAACAATAAATTTACAATTAGTAAATAATTATAGATAATAACTCTGAGAAAATTATAAACCAGGAACAATATATATAAGAAATTTTGAAGTCTTTAGAAAGTGAATTATAAAATTCATAATTTAGAGTAAAAGATGATACAGAAAGTTAAAAGATATCAGATTTACAATAATTAAATAATAATTTGAGTAAAGTTATTGACGAAAAAGCATAAAAGTTGGAACAACAAAAAAATGAAATTATTATACTTATTGGAAAATTATAAGAATAAGAGATTTATGTAAGAAGTATGGAATTATAGTTGAATGAATTGAGATTAAAATATGAATAATAGATATCATGTTAAACGATGTATTAGATATCATCAATTAATACAAATTATTTATCAGAAGTAAATAAGAATGAGTAAAAGTACTAGTAACTTTTATAGACATATAATTAATTATAAAGAGATTATTAATAATTATAAAGGAAATTAGAAGAATATGAAAACAAAATAGCATTGCTTTCACTTGAGATTTCAAGATATAGAAGTTCATCCAAGAAAAGTTCATCTTAATTTAATCAGGAAATTTAATCTAGTGCAAGAACTAGTAGATACAACCTTGGAGATTAATCAAGTCATTATCATGAAGATTTAAAAACTGAATAATCCAATTCCAGCTAAATATTTATTTAGTAATAATCTAATAAAAATATTGATGTTTAATGTTTGATGGATTATTACAGAACAAAAAAAACAGCATGATAAAAATGCATTATATAAATAAAATGTAAATTAATTTTTAGAATATAACATAAAAATTATACAAAACTATATTAATAAATTTATAGATACATGTAAGTTAATATTAAATAAATTTAAATTACATAATAAATTCTATAATATAGCAAAATAAAAAAATACAATATATAATTAATATTGATTTTAACCATTATTATTTTTTATTTGATTAATTTAATGAAAGCTTTAATATTTGGTGGTTCTGGTGCCTTAGGCCGATCAATGGTTAAAGTATTTAAAGGATGGAAAGTGACAAGTGTTGATTTCAACAAAAATGAAGATTGTGAGAATATTATTATAAAGAATTCAAGTGATATGAATTTTTTGAAATCTGAATTAAATACATTGGGTATAGTTGTTTAATTAAAGTTATAGAGAAATTTAATTGCATAGTATGTGTTGCTGGTGGATGGACAGGAGGTTCAATAAAAGATGAAAATATTCTTTAAGTATATGAAGAAATGAATCAAAAAAGCGTAGTACCAGCTTTAGTATGTAGTCATTTAGCTACAACATAATTATCTAGATAAGGATTGTTAATATATACAGGTGCTTATTCAGTATTTAATGCTCCAACTCCAAGTATGATTGGATATGCTTTGGCTAAGACTGCTGTTCATACTCTTGCAATTTAAACAGCTGTAAGTACTCATTTACCTGAAGATTCTGCTGTAATAACTATATTACCGTATTTTATTAAATAACTATTTTAGGGAAACTATTGATACTCCTGCTAATCGATAAGCTATGCCAAAAGAAGATTTTACTAAATGGGCTAATCCTGATTAAATTGCTGGATTAGTAAGATCATGGGCTGAAGGTTTAAATAGACCTAAAAATGGAGCATTTGTTCATTTAAAAGTCAAAAATGGTTCAATTGCACCTGATTTTCTTTGATCATTTTATAAATATAATATCAGAAAAATCACTTAAATAAATTCTGGTTATTATTATTTGTTAATTATCATAATGTATACCATTTCTTTTTTATTAATCCTTCTTCATTTCAATCTTTTTAATAAATATCATAACCATCCATTTGGATTATATTTGAATTAAATTATTTATCACATAATTATCACATTTTTATAGAATCTGGAATCCCACTGTTATTTATTTTGTTTCTTTATTAATTAAATTACAAATAAATAAATTTAATATTATAAATAATTTTCACCAAGGAAGTTTAGAAATCATGAATCTATCCATTAATCTCTTCTTTTATTCATCAATTGTTTATGTTTAAGTCTTCTTCTCTTTTAGTAATTTTAATTTTTCTTCTCTTTCTGCTCTTTTGCTCATAAATGTCATAAACTTTTCAACTTTTATTTTATTTGATTCATGTTTTGGCTGAGCCTACTTTATATATTCTTACAATTTTAAATAAGGCTATATTATATTATAATAATAATTACATGTTCAATTCCAAGTTCTATTGATTAGATTATCATATCAAATAAATTAGATAAAACATTACTCTATTTTATATTTTAAAATTCCTATTGAATTATCTCTAATGCAATCTTTTCTAAGGAAACTTCTGAAAGTACCTACTTCAATATTTACTAATAATTTGGTTAAAAATATTCAATTGCTACACCTATATGTAACTCAAGATCTTTTTAAACAATAAGACTTCTAATTAGATACTTTAAAACTAATTTTAAAAATTGTAGTTAGTCTTAATTAACAATTTTTATAATATGATGCATAGTTAATAATATTGCTATAAATTATTATTAACTAGCTTTTTCAATAGTTTCAAAAAATACTTAAAGGAGAAGTACAAAGTTTGAATTGACAATATTAATGATTTCTTAAACATGTTCTTGACTTAAGTAGATTTAGATTAATGTATTAGTTAAGATAGTAAAGATATTTCCAATTTTATTTTCATAATCGTCAAATTATTAATAAGCCTCAATTAAAATTGGTAAATATTTTAATACTTCTAATCCAGATGATGAATTATTTTAAAGCAAGGTATCTAAGATTTTTATACAACTATAAGTAATTTTAGCAGAATGCTTATCTCTTGATTCTTGGAATAAATCTTCTTTGACTTTATGAAAATTGGCTTTAAGATAAGCAAGTAATTCACCTTCATTCATTTATAAATTTTTAATAGTGTTAATTGATGTTGGTAGATATTCATCATAATATGGAATATTTATTAGAGGTTTAAATGCTTTATTTTTAGCTGTAACAAGATCTTGTATTTATTACAATAATAAAAGATGACTAATTTAACCCATAAGTTGTTTAGAATGAGATAAAAATATTGTAGACATACATTATGTTGAAATACAAACCAATGTTAAATTAGTGTTATGAATACAAAATATTGCTTTACAAACTTTAAATAATTTATCAGGTTCATATTTGTTAGGTAAATTGTATGTTAGAAATTCAAATATTTCTTGAAATATTTTATCAAATCTTCCTTAAAAGTTTAACATACTAATAATCAAATCTTCATAACTAGTTTTTCTGAAATCAAATTTTTATTCCTAAACAATTTATTTCTTAAAATTTTCACTTTTAAATTTTTATGATACTTCAATAGCAGAAGTTAGAGAAATTTTATCATTAATTTTAAATTCAAATGGAAAATTATTGACATTTCTAGCAATAAAAGGTTTTAAGACTAATAATTTTTCAGCAATAATATCACCATTCATTCTTATATCCAATTTGAAAAAAGCTTAATCTTCTTCTCCTGGTGATATAATTTAATCAACTATTTCTTCATCTTGAAAATCAATTTCTGTACTATTTCTAGATGTTGAATAAACTTTAGAAATCCAATCTAATTAGTTATTAGATACTTTTAATGAATAACTTCTCAATTATTTTTCTTCATCTTGATCCTGATTTATCTTTAATTTAAGAAATTTAAAAAATATTTTAACCCAATTTTACTTTTAAAATTTACATCTACCCATAACCCAAATGTTTTTAAGTTTTAATTTTTAATGAAAATGATAAATTAAATCATTAGATCTATACATAACTCTTTATAATTCTTAAATGAATTATTCTTTTAATAAAGGTACACAATATTCATTTTCAGCTACTAAATAATCATGAATAAATAATTAAATTTTTAATAGATCTGTAACATTAGAAACATAAAATTCACATTTCTAAAATTCTCCATCCATCATTAAACCCTAATCATTAATACCTGTTATCCAATATTTTTATTTATTATATTTTAAACATAGTCTTAAATCTGGTCCAATATATTTATTAGAATAATTTTTTTCAATATCTTTTAATAATCTATAAATCATTATTTCAAATTTACCAATAGTAAATTGAGTTTTGATTTATTTATAAACTAAATATTATTCATCTAATTCAATAATTTTACCTTCTTTTGTAACACATGTAAAACTTTAAGTTGGTTCTATACTAAGAACATAAATATTTCTAATTTTTATTTTAGTTTCTAAAATAGTTTCCATATCTTCACCTCTAGTTTCTTAATGTCTAACAAGATAAAGCTCTTTAGATCCTAAAAATATTTTAGCAACTGAATGATTCCTAGGAAATTTCTTTCTTTCTGGAATGATTATTGTATATTCATATTCACCTTCAAGTTATCCTTCACTTCTTTATAAAATAAATGATACATAAGAATTAATAGATGTATAGAATGTGTATTTTAATTAATTTGAGAATAATTTACTCTCAAAATTATAACTAAATCTATACTTAAAAAATCTACCTGCCATATTTTTTAATTTTGTCATTGTATTAAAAGAAATATTTATCGGATAACCAGCTTTAAATTCTTCTGAAGATTCCTTTATAATGATTTAACATTTAAATTCTTCTTAAATCAAATCATAAGTTCCAACTTACTATTCATCATTATAAATAAATTATATTGTACTAATATTTATTACATGTCTTCTATATATCATTACATCTGTAAATAAAACAAATTCTAAATTTGTATCAATCTCATCTAATTAAAATAAGATTGGTTAAACACTCTCTTTAAAAGTTTATTGAAGTACTCCATCTTTTATCCAAGGATACTTAATTAAGTTTGTTTTTCCAACATAAAATTTAAAATTGGTCAAGCCTTAATTTATGATTCCAATATTAGTTATTGAAACATCATAAAGTGATTTATGAGATAATTTCATATGTTATATAATTTATCTTCGAAATTTCAATATCATTGGTATATCACTTCTTGTTTCTACATATTGTATTGAATCTAATTATTTAACATCAATTGGAACTACAAACTAATTTATTCTCAATTCTTAATTAATTAATTTAATCATGCTAATATCTATTTATAATTTAGACAATTAAGTAGACACAGGATATTTTAATACACAATTTTCTGTTCTATCTTATTCCATCAAACCTTCATTATACTCAAAATCTAAATTATCTTTTAAACGTGCTATTGTATCTTTAGTTATGTGATGTAATTGCATTGCAAACCCTTCTACTTATTCTAAATCTTAAGAGTTTTATTAAAATTAAACACTTAAAGGAGTAAATTTAACAAAAATCTTTGGCTGGTCTAATCCCTTTATTATTTTTTAAGGAACATCTAATCCATGTTTTTATTCTTTCTTAATTTCAAATCTACATTTATCTCTAATCACATATTTTTTATTTTTCCATAATAAATCAATAGCTTATAATTGATGATCTGCTAATAGAGTATGATTCTCCTTCTTATTTCCACTCTAATAAAACAATTAGAATCTTATTGGTTTCCAAAGATCCTCTGCTGTCCATTCAAATTTATCAAATATTAAATAATCTTTCTCACTTTTAACTTATTAATAATCATAATAGAATCTGTAGGAAAATAATACTCTCATATAATAAGTACCTTCAGTACTAATTGGATAAAGTGCTTATGGAATAATGGATAATCTATTTACTTATGCTATGTGTCCACTCATTTCCAATCTTATAGTAAGTAAACATTATTTGTTTACTGAATTCATTTATATATTAACAAATGATTCTGTTCCCAAAAAATCAAGTTATTGCAAATCAATAAATGAAGTAAATGTATCTTATATAATATCATTTTCAGTTCGATTTATCAATTATATTGATAATTTATTTGGAAATTTACAAATGAATGATTATCCAAAATATATTCCACAGATTTTTGATGTTTGAAAACTCAAATCTTCAGCATTTATTGTTACTTATAGATTTTCATTCTTTGTAATTTTAACAGAATGAACTGTAATTTTAACAAAATTACTTTTTTCTAATTTCTCCTCTAATACTTATTCTTTATTTTAATCATCACTATCATATTTAATTGGTATTTATTGTCCACCAAAACATATTGAATTTTTAATTTCATATAATGGTATATCAAATGCAATTTCTGCTCTATTAGCCTTATATTTTCGTACTTGAACATAATCATAAATTGATTAAGTTTAAAACATCATAAAATTTCCTTGATATTCATTTATACTAAATTCAGTAATTGGTAGGTTGATAATACCTCTTGGATTATCAACAATAGGTGAAGTATAATCAGTAATATCGCAACGGATTTACAGATTTAGATATTAAGTAACTTTTTAAAATTGATTTGGATTTGAACCATAAAAAGTTTTTAAGAATTATTAAAATGGTAAACTTAATTCTCCTTCATTACTATTTTCAAATTTCGCTAAATAAGAAGTCTTCTTATCTCCCAAATAATTATAAAGTATAATAGTATAATTTTATTCGTACAAGGCAAAATCACAATCCCATTAAGGTATTACACTAAGATGAGTGAAATAGAAATAATTTGGAGTACGTATTTGTAAATAATATTTAGCATTACCTAATTCTTTAGTTGGAAATCCTTCTATTTTAATAGATTTAAAAGCCATAACTTTTTTTTGAGGAACTATTTATTTCTCTTCTACAATTTTAGGTATTTCTTATTTCCTTGACAAAGTTACTTTGATTCTAAACATTCCTGCATTAATTTATATCTTTTCCAAAAAAGCCTCTAATTCATTGTTTTTTTATTTCCAATTTAAATCACATAAAAATATATCTTTTTTTAGAGATTATTATTTAAGCAACTTAATTTGATTGATACCAAAATATTCTTTAGGAGTAACATCATAATAATAAATCAATGTTAATTTACAATATGGTGAATCATTTATAATTTTTAATTCTGTTCCTGCTTAGAATGTATAAGTTGTTTAACTTCCACCCAAAGACATTGCTAAAATACCTTTATTTTATGGAATTATTGATAATAAATTTACAATTACTTCTCCAGTTACATTATCTACAAAGAGATTATTAATAAAAGACAAAGCTACTTAAATGGTGACTAATTTATCCTTAACTAAATTAGTTTAATTAATTATTTACTTGTATTAGAAATATCCCTATCAAAAGAATGATTTAGTTAAAATGGAAATTGTCTTAGATTAATTTTGCCTAAAGTTTACTTTGACATATATCCACCTCTGTTGATATTGCATAATAAAACCTATAATTCTCTATTTGCATTCTTATTTTGATTTATATGAAAATGAAACACTTAATCAAAAAAATCATCTGATTTCATTTTTTCATAACTTTATTTTGATTCACCATCCAATTTAAATTCTATAAAACATCTCTATTAATCCTTATCTAATAACATTTAATGTCCTGCAATAAGTTAAATTCTTAGAATACATTTCTATTCATCAATATTCATATTTTATTATAATTATAATTATTAATCATTTCTAATTTAATTCATCATTTAAATAAGGATTTTCAGAATATTTATATCTCTTCAATATCTTTCTCTTCTTATTTCTATAAAATCTAGTTGTAAATGGTACTATGTATTTCTCAAATAATATTGTTATTATCATATTTAAAATCATTATTCCATAAAGTTAATACATCCATTCTTATTTTATTGCAGAATCTAAATCTTTATTATTCTTAGATTTATACTCAAACATAAACTAAAACTAAATATCATTCATATACTTCAAATAAATTTTAAAATCCACTTTTCTAGAATAACAAAATATATGAATTAAAGATCATTCCTAGAATAATCCAAAATGTGAAATAAAAATTAGTATAAAATTCTCTTCTAAATGGTTTTCCAATTGAAAAAGCAACACATTAAAATACATACTAAAAATTAGCAAACAAGAAGAAAATTGTATTTTCATATGATGTTTACATTGCACGATGATCGTCAATATCTCCAATATCTTTATGAATATCAACTCCAGATCTATACCAAGATTAATTTTTCATAAAAAAGTAAACAAAAGTTTAAAATCCGATTTATATTAGAGTTGATCCAATTACTGATAATAAAACTGGGAAGGAAATTAAATTTGATCCTGGTTGAAATTGAGTAAGTTTTTTATATGCTTTAGTTTATCCCATAGTTCCTGCTAAAGGTATAATGATAAATAAATCAATGTAAAAATACTACCTTGATGACATATTTGAAAGAGTGAAATAAAGCAAAGTCACAGTACAAAATTATATCATACTATACAAAGCCATATACTTAAAACATTAGAAACTAGTTACTAACGATGCTCTTCCTTCTCTTAACAATTTTATAACGCAAGAAATATTTTAAATTTTTGATGTAAATGGAGCAGCTATTGATGCTTCTGCATCAGATAATGATATTCCAATATCAGCTGTTTTTAATGCTCCACAATCATTTGCTCCGTCACCACACATACCACATAAAGATTTTTTATTTATTATCTATAAATGACTTATGAGCTAAGCTTTTTATTCAGGTTTCATTCTAGCAAAAATTTAAGTTTTTTCAAGCATCAAACCAAATAATCTTCTTGCTTTTGGATTTATGTCAATTTATTTTAAGAGTAATTAAAATGCCTTACCAGATATAGCAACAACAAAAGGTTAATCTGTTTTCCATGGATCTTAATCATCTATTAAATGATCAAGGTTTTCAGCTATTAATTATTCTTCTTCTTATTTATAATTTTCATATTTGCTTTTTTTCAAATTCAATATTTTTTTATTCTCATTATTTTAAATACTAACTATTTTATCGTTATCTTCAATAATAATTTCCATCTATTATTCATATTATTGTTCCTATTAACCAAATAATTCAGGTGTTTCAAATTCATCATCAGAATCATCATTAAATTCTAATTCTGGAGATAAATTATCTTAATTTAATACTTTATCACTCATATCAAAATCTTTCCAAATGATATGATTTTTACCATCTAATTTTTATTCTGCAATATCTCCTAAAAATATACGTTAATTTGGTTATACAATATTGCATTATCTAGCAACAGATATTGCTGTAAGTACATTATCACCTGTAACCATAATTGTTCTGATCATTGCATCTTATAATGTTTCAATTACATTTCGAGTTATAGGTTTTAATTTATTCTACATAATTAAGAAACCTAAAAAAGTTAAATTGCATTCTGCTTAATCTCTATTATATTCATTATCATTATCAATGATTTTTGATCCACATGCCAATACTCTAAATCCCATTTTTGAATAATGCTCAAGTATCTTATGAAAACTTCTTGGTACAGATCCTGGATTACATAATTCTCTTAATTTTTCAGGAGATCCTTTTACATGAACTCTCAATTTATCATTTCTTGATACTATTACACTCATTCTTTAAAGAGTTGATGAAAAATCAAATCTTTTTAATATTTAAATTCTATCATTTTCTTTAAATACTTCATTATTTAAATCATCTAATTCAAAATTTGTAGCTTCAAACATTTTCACTTCTAAAGGATCTCCTATTAAATTACCATTTACTTTAGCTAATCCATGACATGAAGCCATAATTTCTAAAACTAATTAAGATGGTTATAATTTTGTTTATCCATATAAATTTTATCCTAGATTCATTGAATAAATAACATTTGGAATTTATAATTCTTCTTTAACATCAATTATTAAATCTTAAAAACATATCTTTGATTTCTCTAAATCAGATATATATGATATTTACTATGATTATATCCAATTGTTCTCACACCATAAAGATCAAGACCATCTTCTGTTAAAGTTCCTGTTTTATCAAAACACATAATTGTTATTTTCCCTGCTACATTTACTTTATTAGGAGATATACAATAAATCTATTTCTTACCTAATCTTGCTAATGCAAATGATACTCCTATTGATAAACAAGTTGGTAATGCTGGAGGTACTGTTATTGTGATTAAATCCAAAGAATTTATTACCATCTAAAATATTGTTGTATTATTTTCCTTTAATTCATCCACTTAACTTTTTATTGTCAAAGAAAAACCTACTAAAGACAACATTGCCATTACTGATATAAATGATAATGAATCTCTATAAAATGAAAATGTAGTTGGTTTTGGATATAAAATTGATCTCACTAATTATCCTTTCATTGTTTAAAATCCTGTCTATACTGCTATTGCTAATACAGGTACTTATCCTTTCTCTGGATGTCGTGATTCCAAACATTTTGTTCCAGCAAATAATGTTATAGACTTACAATCATTATTTGGAGAATATATAAGCTTATTCAATTAAATAGGATTTTTTATTATTGGTATTGATTCTCCAGTCAACATTGATTCATTTATTATACAAGAACCATTTAATAAAATGCAATCACAAGGTACTATCCAATCATCTCTTACTTCTATCAAATCTCCTGGCACTATTTCTTTCGAACTCAATTTTTATTTGTTGTTCACTATTGATTTATCCACTATAATAAATTTATTCTATATTTTTATATCATTTTTTCCTCTAAATATATAATCTATCTAATCTTATGAAGTCATCTTTCTAAGCTTCTAAAAATTCTATCTTGTTTCTCTAAATTACACTAATATTGAGATAACTGAAGTCAAAAATATAACTATTGCATATTAATAATATTTCTCAATTGTCCATAAACACACACTAAAAATTTAAAACAAATAAAATGGCGTTAAAATTTCATCTATCAAGATTTTTCCTGTACCTTTATCAGGGATTGTTGTATTATTATATCCGAATAACGAAGCAATTTCATCAGGTTATTCTACTCCTTGACAATAATTTTATATAATTTCTTCATGAGTTAGTGACTGAAATGGCGTTTCTATTGCTTTAAAACAGTCATCCTCATAGAAATATGTATACAATCGATATTAAAAATACTAAATGAACATGTTTTATAAAATTACTTTACGTTACTTTTCACTCTTATTTATCCATATTTTCTTTAACCCTACTTTTAGAAGTTCCTTTTCATTATCCAAAGATGTAATAACTACATGAGTTGCTTATGTAATGTCTAAACATTAACTATATAACAAAAATAGTTTTAATGATAAGTTCCATCTAGCAAATAAATATCCAATTCCACCTAAGCTTTTTAATTAATTATAATACAAGTCAAAATGCAAAATGAATAGTAAAGCAATTTTTTATGGATTGGACTGCTAAAGGATAGTATCTACTTAATCGTGGCTTCTTCTTGTACATCCTTTGGTAATTAAAAGGCAACCTGATTATATTAAAATTTAGATAGCAATTTTTCTGAGTTCTCATTTGATTCTCCTATTTTCATAAATAAATTATACTATTCAAGATTCTCACCCATTTATATTTAGATATTATTACGTCATTTTTAATATTATATATCAATATTATTAATCATTACTATCTAAATAAAAGATCCATCTTCTCTCCTTTTTTCAATATATTAAATATTTATTATTAATATTTCAACTAGCTCAATATTAAAACAATCATGTAAAATACTAGTTATTTTAAATAGTTTTTGATAAACTGTATTTAGGACAAAGGAAAATTATTTTTATTAATTAATTACATACATTAATTTAGATATAAGTTTATATTAAATATTTTATTCCTAAATAGAAGATGTGATAAAAACAAAAATTTACTTTGATGATTGTGTTTATTTATTTGATTTATTTATCAAACCAAGAGTCTAAATTCCTAGAAAACTAACTTACTTTTTTATTCGTAGAATTTTATGAGAAATATTTAAAAATCAAAATTTTTCTTTTTAAGTAAGAAATATTATCTAGATTTAATTTTTAGTTTACATTAGATTGAATTACTTAAAATGTTACTATATTATAATTTATCCATAATTAAGTAAGTTTAAGTTTCAAAAAATTATTTGAATTTTATTTTTATTTATTAGGTTCGATTATAAAACACAATTTGAATTATTATACATAAATTAATTAAATAAGAAATCTAATTTAAGATTTTTGGAATAACTAAAAAATTCTATATTATTATTACAATTTCTACATAATATTTGTTTGAAGTTATTGTTCTATATTTAGTTCCGTTTAAAAATAATAAATTTACAATATGTATCCCCATAATAAATTTTAATTGTATTATTTATTTTTTCAAGTTAATTACATATTTCAATACAAATTTAAATGGCAAATCTGATTAGATAGAAAATTTTTTTAAACTTAAGAATATCCTCAATTAAGATTTTTTAGAAAATTTTATTTCTTTTCTGAATAATTAACTTTTAAGAGTTTTTTCTTTTAGCGTTAAAAATAGATGACGATTATTAGAAAATTAAATCTTAAAAATTTTCTCTTCTTTGAATACATAATCTGTTTCAATTAACAAGTTACTATACAAATTGTATATTCTCTTCAGGAATATCCAAGAATAATTTAAACAGCAAGAATAGCCAAAAATGTAGAAATAAAATTAAAGGAAAAAATTTTATAAAGAAAATTTCTTTCTTAATAAAATAGTAAAAATATATAGAGTACATATAAATTAAGTTACTAAGTTACATAAGAAGAAATAGAGGGATTTATTGATTAAAATCTTATAAATATGAAGAATTATTTAAGATTTATAATTAATTATTTTTATTCTAATTTAATTAATTTAAAATATTATTCATTGTGAATTAATACAATTAAAATTATACTTCATTAAAATCGAATGATTTATATAAGAAACTCTATTTATAATATTTAGAGATCCAATAATTTAAAAATAAATAAATTAAAAATGTAAATCGATCAATTACAGCATTCCACTCCTATACATGGGGAGGAGACAGATATCTAGAAAGGAAAGGAGGTATCTTTAATAGTTTTCCCCAAAAAGTTTCTAAATCCCCATAGTACTTTTCGAATGAAAGGAGTATCTTTAATCATTTAATGATATTAAAGGATTTCCATCTATTTGCAGACGCTCGCTACATAAGATAACATGAAATGCTGAAAATTGGTCTTAGTTGTCAAAATCCTTATAAAAAAATTTCCAAAATAATGGTGGATTAAAATGCTGGGACAATCAAATTGTGCTACACATAACTTGATTTTTCTGAAACTCCTTGGGAATATGTAGCAAAAAGATTATAAAGTTTCGGTGATGTTTAAATGATGGAATTAAGTGAATATATCAGGAAGTATTATGAATAATTAAACTCTGGTTTGAAATTGGAAAAAAATGACATTGTATTTGAAAATAAACTATCAAAAATATTTTAGATTCCCAAAGACAACTATAGATCATTTGGAATATATCAATATAAGTACTTAAAAAGCTTAAATCAATTCTTCATATCAGCATTGACCTATGACATCAAATTAATTGAAGACTTGGGTTATTCAGTACAACATTTTATAGAATCGTGCATAAAGATTGGAATTCCGGAGTATAAAAAATTTATAAATTATATCTAGATTATCTTTATAACCTGGATGTACAAATACGAATTACTACAAAAATGTTATGGAGTTTGCCAAACCTTTGATGAAACCAANCCAAGAATAATTTAAACAGCAAGAATAGCCAAAAATGTAGAAATAAAATTAAAGGAAAAAATTTTATAAAGAAAATTTCTTTCTTAATAAAATAGTAAAAATATATAGAGTACATATAAATTAAGTTACTAAGTTACATAAGAAGAAATAGAGGGATTTATTGATTAAAATCTTATAAATATGAAGAATTATTTAAGATTTATAATTAATTATTTTTATTCTAATTTAATTAATTTAAAATATTATTCATTGTGAATTAATACAATTAAAATTATACTTCATTAAAATCGAATGATTTATATAAGAAACTCTATTTATAATATTTAGAGATCCAATAATTTAAAAATAAATAAATTAAAAATGTAAATCGATCAATTACAGCATTCCACTCCTATACATGGGGAGGAGACAGATATCTAGAAAGGAAAGGAGGTATCTTTAATAGTTTTCCCCAAAAAGTTTCTAAATCCCCATAGTACTTTTCGAATGAAAGGAGTATCTTTAATCATTTAATGATATTAAAGGATTTCCATCTATTTGCAGACGCTCGCTACATAAGATAACATGAAATGCTGAAAATTGGTCTTAGTTGTCAAAATCCTTATAAAAAAATTTCCAAAATAATGGTGGATTAAAATGCTGGGACAATCAAATTGTGCTACACATAACTTGATTTTTCTGAAACTCCTTGGGAATATGTAGCAAAAAGATTATAAAGTTTCGGTGATGTTTAAATGATGGAATTAAGTGAATATATCAGGAAGTATTATGAATAATTAAACTCTGGTTTGAAATTGGAAAAAAATGACATTGTATTTGAAAATAAACTATCAAAAATATTTTAGATTCCCAAAGACAACTATAGATCATTTGGAATATATCAATATAAGTACTTAAAAAGCTTAAATCAATTCTTCATATCAGCATTGACCTATGACATCAAATTAATTGAAGACTTGGGTTATTCAGTACAACATTTTATAGAATCGTGCATAAAGATTGGAATTCCGGAGTATAAAAAATTTATAAATTATATCTAGATTATCTTTATAACCTGGATGTACAAATACGAATTACTACAAAAATGTTATGGAGTTTGCCAAACCTTTGATGAAACCAAAAGAGGAGTAAGATTTCTATATATATTCTCCTCTTTATTCATAAGTAAGAATTCTTACTCATTTCGTTAGGGCCTAAAATGCGATGTATCTTTTTCTGTTACCAAAGATCATTTTGAAGCAGAGGATGACACACTCATTAACTTAAATTTTTATTTAAATTATTAGCCTTCATTACGTAATAATTAAGCTCTTGTGCTTAATAAGAAATTAAAATCTCAAAATTGCATTTCACATTATTACGAACTCACAGATCATCATTTTTCTAGGTGTGGTTATAAAAAGAAAAAGTTGAATGGAGTAGTATGATTATGTGTATGTATTATAATCTTACTTTTATCACCATTCAATTTTCAATTCAAATTTATGTAAAAGTCTTTCACAGAAACTCTATCCAGTCGGAAAGTTATTCGAGTAAATCAATTAATTTACACTAATTAATATTAATAATAATAATTAATTATATTAATGATTTTCTTAACTTTCTTTTTTTAATTAAATTGATAACTTAAAAATTTTTATTATAATAATTAAAAATTTAGTACTCTAATCGAAAAAAGCAATCCTTCTATTCTTTTGATATCATTATATTATTAATAAATTTAGTTTACTTGTTTGATTTCAAATTTAGAAGAGAACAAATCTTAAATTCTTATAAATACTTACAAAGTTCTTGAACCTATTACTAGGTGATAATATTTATTGAATTCAACTTTTTATTATATTTGGTTTAGATATAACAAAAAATTAGACATTAGCATAAATTTTTTTCCAATTTGCATTAAAATAAAATATATATAATTTTCAATATCTTAATGATAAGAAAGCAGCTGCACCAGCTCTAATCCAAACATCTTCATCATCTCTTGATGGTAATTCAAGAGGCATAACAAAATTTGTAGAATGCCCTGTGGTTGAAAGTGTTCCAGCCTAAAGTTATTACAAAAATATATACTCTAGAAACAACTTTGTATAAAGGACATTAGTATTTATAAATTTTCCTTTCTTTTGGATCTTTTGGTTATACTTCAACTTATGATGGGTCATAGGGCAATAAATGCATTAATGGTAAATCTGAATATAATTCCTTAATTTTTGGTTATGATATTAAATGTCTCTTGTAATCCCATCTAAATATATAATAAATTAAATATACTTAGTTCCTTCTAAAAAGATACCATAAATATAAACTCCATCTTCTGGTTTATCAGTAACGGCAGTGTAAGTTAATGTGTCCAATACAATATATTCATATTACAATTTATCAATAGCAATTACATGTTTTCTGGCATAGTTTTGTACCATACCAGTTATGAAGGCTTAAGGAAAGAAGAAACCAGAAATCCAGAAAACTTTAGGTGTTCCTTTATCAACCCAATTTTTAAGGAAGGAAATTCTATCAAGTAAATCTTGAGTCCATGAAGCTAATGGTTTTAAACTAAGAAATCCTTTTTCAGCCCATAATTGAGGTACTTGATTATCATATAGACTGTTAGATAATTTTTCCATTTCTTCTGACATTACGATTAATCCTTTGAGAGCTTTTTTAACATTAGAAAGTGTAGTTTTCATTATAGCAAGTAATCTATTATAACGTATAAGTTCTTAGACTAAAACAGTATTCATAGATTCTTGATAATCTGTTGGATATTTAATTGAAATATCATCTATATCAAATAAATCAGGAGTTTTTGATTCAACAAAATTAGCTAATTCTTCAATAACATCTTCTCTACATTTACCTGCTCCTTATTATGTTCTTGGTTGTATAGATTATAGAGTTTCTAAGAGAATTCTAGTTTCATTTTAGGCATTAGTGATTTCAGCATTACTATGTAAACCAAATGCTTCAGGTTCTGGATTTAATGGTAATTTTTCAATATACTCAATATAATTTTATCTTTCACCAACATTAGGTTAATAATAAGTTGGTACTAAGAATTGATATCCTTCTTTTAATGCTTCTTAAGCTATATACAATTTGAGAATGGTTTTAATTAATCTAACATCTTTATCATCAGTAACTCTGCCACCATAATTAATTTCTGCTCCTAAATAATTAATAACTTTGAATGGTATAAGAACATAATCGTCAAGTAAACTTTTAAGTTATCTTCTACAAACTGTAAGGTCTTCATTTGTAAATTCATAAGGAATATTCCATCCTATGGCTCCAAACTTCCTTCTTTCTTAAATGATTGCATGGAATAATGAGAATCCAAATAGTAATTTTTTAAAATCTTCTGGTTTTTTACAATCATTCAATGTTTTATCATCTAATTGAGTGTAAGTTCTAAGCATATTATTTCTAAGACCTTTAGGAGGTTCAAGGGTCATTTTTACACCATTTTACAAAACAATAGTTGGAAATGATTTAGATGGCATTGATGTTAACCATAATCTAAAATCTTTTGTTCCTTAATCTTACATTTCCTCATTTAATTTTTCAAGATCATTCATCCATGAAGTTGCTAAATGACAATTCATTAATAATGCCCATCCTCCTCTACCTAAAGCATCTTTAACTAATTTTTCAGCTTTTGGACCTTATCCTTAACCCAAAGAAATTGAATCTATTCTTTTAGTCATATTCATTTCTTCAGCAAATTTCATTAAATCTGCAATTGGATCTGAACCAGGAGATAAAACAAAAATAAGTGGAGTATTAGGAGTAGAATCCTTATAACATTTACTTAAATCAAAAGTAGGTGGAATAATAAATTTCTCATCCATTTTCTCTATAATCCATTTTTAAATAGCTGGAATAACTTTATCACTTCTAATTGCTTTTAATAATAATATTCTTGAGAAGGAATCCAATTAAACATTCCAAGGTTCTGGGAATTCTATATCTTAAGGATTAGGTGCATCAAAGATAGTTTTAAATTTATCAGAATTACTCATGAAATCAGATAATATACCATCAAAATTAGTTAATTCTGACATACCATTAATATTTCTATATGTTTCTGGCCATGTATTTTCACTTATCCATTCAGTTGGATTTGGAGCTAATTATACATCACCTGTAGCACCCTATAATAAATATCTCCATTCTCCTTCATTCATTTTATGAGCAGCACTCAATATCTTATAAGTCAACATAAATGAAAATAATAATTTGTGTTTCTCAAATAATGATCTACAAACATTTTCATACAACATATATGTGAAGAAATCATTAAGATGATTTAATCTCTCCTCTAATACTTATGAAGCTGGAGCATTCTATACACCCAAAGTAAATAGATTAATAAACCATTACAAAGAGTATTAATACATTGGATCAATTGTAGATAAATCAATTATACAAAAGAAAAGTAAAGATGCTCTAAATGCAACTGATCTATATGATTCTCTTGCTTCATCAATCTAAGCTTCAGTTATTTTTGAATCTTTCACTCTTTAATTGATTTCAGCTGCAAATTTCTTTGAATTTTATAATTTATTTATTAAAGTTTCATCCATCAATATTTCAGAAATGTCACCTTTGGTTTCAGATAAACTTCTTAAAATACTATCTTCAATATTAACTAATTCTTTTTTATCTTAAGCATTCTTTCTTACTATTTCAGTCTTTTTATTTTCTAAATTCGGATTCTCCAATGCCACTATCTATGCTAACATTTATTCTTCCAATCCTAAAGGAGTAATTGCAAAATTAATTATTGTTACTTTTACTGAAGTCTCGGGAGAATAATGAGGATTTGGAAGTGTTGTAGTCATAAAGAATCTAAAACTAAAATTATATTATAGATTCTTATCTCCAATCTATATAGTTGCAGATGTACCAGTCTTACTTATTTATTATAAAAGTATTGGTTCCAAAGAAGGATCTAAAGATAATCCAACATTCTCTACTAAAACCCATTTACCAAATTGAATAGCTAATTCCAAAGTTCTCATTAAATTTTAATCTGATTATTTCAACACATCTAAGCCTTCTGGTAAATCCTTACCCATTGTTTTTATATATTTATTAGCTTAAGATTATGGATCAATCATCAAAGTCCATCTTCTACTTTTGTCAATTATAATACCATTTTCAATAGATGTGTCATCTTTTGGTAATCCACAAATATTCCATGATTATATCTTTACTTCATCTCCTAAGAATTTTCTCATTGTAATTAAATCAGAGAATGGAATATTATATTCCTTTAATTTAGCTCTCCAATCTTATTCCATTTTAATACGATATTATGAAACAAAAGGTCCAGAGTAAGCTACCATTCCTGATGCAATAATTGAATTACCTGGGATTAGACCACCACTATTAGTTAGATTTTCAATATCTTTAGCCCATCTTTCCTTTTCATCACTCAATCCTTCTGTCAACTTTTAAGCTCTTTCCAATTTAACTTCGCATTCTTTAATCTTCTTCTATAGATCTTCCTATTGCTTCTTCTTATCATCAAATACTCTTTATAATTCTCTAATTTTTGCATTAATTTCATCCAATTCTTTCTTTTTAATTGATAATTCTCTATTTTTCTCTTCTACAATTTTAGACATAAGTGCTAGCTTTTCTCTCAAAGGTTTAGTTTCAGTATAAACCTTATAGAAATCATACATACATTTACACCAACCAAATAAATACCCTGTTGCTTTTGATCCTTAGAATGCATCATTTGAATTGAATTTAGGATGACAAGTAACTTTTTATTCCATTTTAGCTATAGCAGATGGATTAATATTTTCTTTGTCAAATTTTTCTAATAACATTGATAATAATGAATTCACATCATTAAGTAAATACTTTTTAGCTGTCTCAAAATAATTCTCTTCTTTCTTACCAATTTAATTTGGCACTGGTTAAGTGATAATTTCACCTCCTGATTTCTTAATATAATCTGTAGCAAGTATCACAACACCTGCTAATACAACTTTAACAGCTTCAGGTGGAGATGATAAAGATTTTAATTCAACCAAGTGATCCTTTTATAATTCTTTTACTTTCAATAATGTTTATGCTAATTCTTCATTAGCAACTCTAACCCTTTCTGCTGCTTCTTAAGCTACTTAATTTGCTTCCCTAGCTTATTAAGTAGCTTCAGCTTCTTAAACTGCAACTACTCTTTAAGTTTAATCAGCATCTTCTTTTTCCACTTTTAAATGTTCCATCATTTTTGTTGTTTCAATTTATGCTTATTCTAATTCTGGTTACATTTTCTCCAAAACTATTTTCATCTCTGCTACAGCTTTATTAGCATCTTATAATTTATCCAAACCATTCTTCAATCTAAGAATCTAAGCTTTTAAATCATTTCTCTTATCTTGTACAATATTAATGTAAAGACTAAGTAATTCTAAGTATGAAGTTGGTGTAACATAATTTATTCTTCTAAGTTCAGACTTATATTACAATGACAATTTTTCAACGAATTTATGCATATACTTAAACATATCTACTAATCTAGTATTTTTGATATCTAAATCTAATTGTTAAGCTACTTCAATTAATTATCCTCTTCCTACACCTTCAAGTGCTTCTTCTGGCCATTCTGTAAACCAATCAATAGTACAACAATTAACCAATGATGGAAACATTCTCAATCTTGTAGTAAAGGCATCACCTATGGGAGACATAGCTATAACCATATGCATATTTTTTTTGACTCTTGCCAAATAAACAGAGAATATATTCATCCTATTTGGAGGAAGTCCTTTTTTTATACACTCAGCTTTGCATGCTTAAGTAATATCTTCATTGTCTTTATCATTATAGAGATTTGTTACATCTCCAGAATTCAGTATTCCATTAATATCTTCCAACATCTACTCATTTATTATCTGAGTATCAACAAATACAAAAGTAACACATTTATTCTCTACACCAGCCAACATAATAATCTTCTTTACATCATCTCTCCAAGCTCTCATATTATAATTCTTAAGAACCTCAATCTATTGTAATTTATAATTCTATAAATATGTGCCCATCCTTGTTAATGATTATCTACCACTACCACCAATACCAAGTAAAAGACCATTTCCTCCTGGTTATCTAAGAATTCTACTAATTCTTGTTATATGTTCACAAGCATCCAAAAACATTACTAACTTCATCTATTTCTTCCCACTTCCTACATCTTTATTGTATTAATCCAATAATTCTTCCATCTAACCAACAAAATATTGTAGATCACCTTATACTTATACATAAGGTCGTATATCTAAGTCTCTATTACCTAAAAAATCACAAAAGATAATTCTTTCCTAGTCTAATACTTCATCTTGCTTCAATCCAAAGTCGTTGAAGTATTGAGTTAGTAATTATTTGAAATAGTTACGGTCTTATTCATTTATCAATCTATCATGAAATACTCTCATATTTTCATGATACCAAAGTTTAACTAATTAAGCAGATTCCTAACAGTTTTTAGGTAAGATACTACAAATTCCTTAAAACACTTTGTTTATATCTCTTAAATTGAATGTGTAATGACTTTTAGATGGAGTTGGCAATAAATCTCTTCTTACTGAATTGTAAATACTTAATACACTATTAACCAATTGCAATTATAATGCTTAAACTTACTCACTGAATTTCTTATAGAAAAATTGAATAATTTTTTAGAATATTGATTTTATAACATCTTCATCTAATTCTGTATATGCTAACACATTAAAGTGTCTAACTGCTCTACCTGTTATATTACTTCTACCACCACCAGGAGGTCCCATTGCTGATAGTATAAGCAATCCTTCTAATTTCACAAATTGTAAATCCTGTCTATTATACCAACCTTAGTGATCTAATATTTATCTAATTAACTCTATTGGTGGTTAAGCACCATACTCTTCCTTTTTTGGCATATTCAAATCATCTACAAATATTACTTATCTCTTTCCAACAGGTGGACCTCTAACACCTTTTCTTCTTTTATCTATCCAAGAATCTATAGTATCTTGAGTTTAATTTGCTGATGTTTACGCACTGAAAGTTAACGGAACATATTAAAAGTCTTCAGGCATACCCATAATTAATAATTAATATGAATTCTATGATTTACCTGTACCTGTTGGTCCTGGACAACAAACATGGAAATTATTAGTTAAAAGTAATTTCATTAAATACATATTACGAATTGAATCAGTTGTTGGAATTACTATTTCATGAAATTATAATTTTTAATCAATATCAAATGATTAATATGCATCACTCCATGGTTACAAATTCAATTAATAATCGTATATTAAACCTTCTTTAGGATATTCAAAGTTGGCTTTAAACTTCTACATTTATTATCTATGAAACTTATCACATTTTTATCTACTTTAGAAATCTCCTGTAACCATAATACTCCAAACTAAAGAATAATGGAAGAAGTATTCAATATTCTAATTTAATTAATCAAGTTCATCAACTGATACTTTTTTAATTTCAGTTTCTACATAAGGTGATATTAAGCTGTCAATAATCCTTTATTGGGATTAAACAAGATTGTTTCTCATTGTTGGAATAACTTCTTTACAATGTTTGTATGTAAATTCAAGAGCCTCTTCAACATATAGTTAGAACCACTTGCTCAAATTATTTAAGACATCTTTTTTCTTATTTTTAATATTATTAGGAAATCTTTGGACATAAGAATCAATCAATGGTTATATACCCATAGCTCTTGGTTCCATATACACCATTCCGCATCTTGAGACAGTGGCTGGTGAAGCGACAGCTAAATCTTCAACCTCAAACATCATTGTCATATATTAAGTTAAGGTAAGTATCTAACCACTATTCAAACACAATTTTTTATTATCATCTAAGACAGTATTCATAGATTCAATCCATAAGGCATCAACAGGACCATCAAACATTATCCAATGTCTATCTGAAGATGTATCTTTAACAGCTTCTCTAACCATATATGCTAAGACTCCATCAGTCCATTCATGAGTTTATTCATTAAATTATCCATACAATTAACCCATAGTAATTGATTTAGGATTCAATACATGAGTATGCACTTTATAAAATCCATTTGCTTCTCCTAATTTTGTCATTGATTTAGATAAGATCTAATAATTAGTTGTTTTTCCACCACCAGTTGGACCTACTAACATTAAACCATGTCTAACTTGAATTGTATCATAAAGTTATAAGACTTTATCAATAAATGGTTAAACAGGTTGGACAGGATAAGGTTATTCTTTAAAAATGTATTTCTCACATTATTATGATAATTCTGGAATCAATTTGCCATAATCATATTATGGTCTTTCTAAACCAGGGAATAAATCTGATATAATATTTTCAAATAAGGGTAAATCATCTTTCAAAAATTTAGGAACATTAACATCTCTCAATGCTCTCAATAATAATTATTCTTCATTCATATCTGGAAATTGAACTTTTAATAATCCTGCTGCATTAATAACTGATCTTACTGCTCTCATACCATAATCATAATGATCTTAAGATGATAATTATTCTGAACTCAATTTAAATGTTGTAACCATTTTTTTTGATAAATCTCTACCTAATTTAAAACCAAATGAATAAAGCATAATTTCTCCAATCATAGCATAATCTGGAACCATCATAGCTACTGGTCTAAAGAGAGCCTTCAAATTATCAGGTAATTCTGTTCTTCCAGCATAACCAGGATTCATTGTAATAAAAACCGAAAATGTAGGTAAGATTTTAATCATAGAACCCTCAAATTCTACTTATGGAGTACCTTTTGCTTTTTCTCCAAATAATACTAATAATTATTATGCAATAACTGATAACACTTCAATATTGATACGATTGAATTCATCAAAACATGCCCAAGCTCCTGCAGATGCTAAACCCTTAAAGAATTTACCAACCATAATAAAATCCATAGAATCTGAACAATTGAATACTACACATTATTTAGCCAATGCTTTAGCTAAATCTTTAGTTGATTCAGTTTTACCAGTACCTGCTGGACCTGCTGGAGCTCCTCCTAAATTCAATCTTAAAGCTCCCATCAATGTCATATAACATTTATCTGTTAATGGTGTAATAACTAATCTAAGTGTATTTCCTAGATATTCATAACCATATGGAAAATTAGTCTATACACACTTAACCCAACAGTCAAAATCAACTTATTAATTCTCCCAATAATATCTTAATTGTGATATCCATTCAAAAGCAAACTTATCATAAACTTCACTATCAACCATTTTCTGTACTACATCTTTAGCATGTACATCTATAACGATCAATGCATTTATTGTAACCATTGCTTACTTTGACAATTTAGTTCTTACCAAATCAACTAAATTACCAAGCTATTCTTCTAATCTTTTAAAATATCCTTTAAGATTCTATGTATCAATTGCATTTTCGACTTCTTTTGTCCAATGAACTTATGATCCATTTAATACACATTAACCAGGATGTCTCAATACCCATTCTTCTCTTTTTATTTAGATGTAATTCTCAATACTAAGCATTAATGCTTATCTAACTGATAATCTCATCATATTCTCTACTTCATTCATCCATTCCTCAACATTCTTTTTATTAGGATCCACAATCTTTACAAAAGGTACTTTCTCTTTTTCTGCTGAAAACATAGCATGAATTTTCTTATCTTTATCAAATTCTATTGAATTTATATTCTCAAACACTTTTTTAAGATGAGGTTGTACTGCTGTTGGCTCTTTGGTCTAAGATAATATTTCTAATAATTCATCATTAGATAAAAAGTAGAATCTAGCAAACTTTTCTCTTTTCTTTTCTAAATAATTATTTAACTCTTTTTAAACCATTTCCAATGTTTTGTTTGCTTCATGTAATCTCTCCCATAAACCATCCTCTATACATACATCTAATACTTTCTCTTTTGCTTTTGCCTAAGTCACTGTAGTTCTCCAAGTTTAATCAACAGTTTTAAATTTCTTAGTTTCAGCAGGTAATTATTTAGCAATATCTTATGAATCAAATATTGGTTATAAATACATCCACTATTATTAAAATTTAGCCCATTCTTCTAAAATATCTTATATCTTTCTTAATGACTTATCCCATTCACTGATTCTTTCTTCAAAGAATTTCTTAAAAGGTGAGAATACCATTGCTGAAGTATTTATGATGTGTTCATCTAAGACAATTTGTATTTCATCAAATCCTTTCAATATAAATGTATTCTTATATTGAACACATTAAAATTTAATATTCTCCCATGCATTAAGCATATTATCAAGCATCATTTCAATTTAATATTCTTTACTTGCAGTCTCTCCAATATTAACAACCTTATCAATTACATCCATAAATCCCATATTTAACACTTCTTAAAAACAGAACCCCTATTCATCTGGATTTATCACATGATCTAACCCTTTCAATTAAGATACTTATGTCCAATGTCTTACAGTCATTCCTTTCTTTCTTAATGCTGATAACAATGGAACTTTTGGTCTAAATTCATCTATCTCTGCTTTTACAGCTTCAGCAATCTTCTGAATGCCTGTCACTTATATTGTTCTCATAGCTGTTTATATATTCTTTACACCCTCCTCAACTATCTTTTCACACTCATCAGCATCAATATTCGTAAAATCATCATTCAACCATACTTTTATGCCACTCTTAAATTTATATGTGCTTGACCATAAATCATAATATGGTTTAAATTCTCTAGACATTGAATTCAATTTTGAATAATCTGTTTAAGGTTTATCAAATAATGCTTCTTGCATATTGAATTTACTAGCTTAATCCTAAAACTCACTTATTTACTTCATCACATACTCCACAACCTCTGCCATGTCCTTATTTTTACTCACATCCTAATGTTTATGAAATTCTTAAATTGTTCTCTCCAAATTTTCTATTTATTCTCTGAAATCTTCCTATTACACTTTAGCATCATCTGAAAATTTCACTTTCAACTTCTCCAATTAACCATTTCTCACCTCTACCATCTCTTTTATTTCTTTTGGACTACCAAATATCTTCCATCTTCTCTAAAAATCATCCAATGGAAATCTGTAATTAAATTCTTCTAACATCTTAAAAACATCAAATAATTAATTCATCTTCACTTTCATCTTCTCCAACTCCTATGGTAAATTAGTAATATATTCTTTTAATATTGTCAATTTCTCTATTGTATCTGGTTCTTCAAGAATTGTTTTCTTGATATCTCCAAATTCTTAGAATATTCTAATGCTAGTATTTCTAGCTCTTCTTGCAATAAGATCAATTAAGTTTTTTTAAAGTCCTTGATATCTTTCAATTAATATTCCTTTAGCTTCATTTAAATGAATTTCAAACATTCCAACATGTATTGAATCCAATATTTCTTCATTTAATTATTTTTCTTTTTAATTTGCTTTAATAATTTCATCTCGAATTGATTCAAATTCTCTAGGAGGATCTTCAAGTTCCATGTCTCTAGCTACATCATCTGGTCTCAATTTTAAGACTGGAATATATTTATTAAAAACAATTTTGTATTGTTCTAATGGTTTTAATGCTTCTTCAATAGATGCTTTAACATTATAGTAAGTATCCCAAACCCATTTATTTTCATCAGCGAATTTTCTAGGTCTTTCATTAGGATCTGGTTCAACAGGTTCTTAAATTGGCATCATAGGAGCTTTTATAAATGTCTCTAATTTTTAAGATTTGTGTAAATCAGACAAAATTCTTGGTTCTAAATCTGGAATCTTTGCCATTTCATCAACTGCTTTTTTCATGGCTTATAATGATATTAGTACATATAAAGTAGGATTAGTTGTGTATTAAAAGAAATCATCTTTTGCTAATAATTCTATTTAAAATAAAGGTAATTTTCTATCATGACTAAAAACTTAAACTCTATTATCTGCCTTATATCCATCGTCATAATGATTTAAAACCCAATCTGTATTTTTTATATCAACATTAACAGGTATATTACTTTGAATTGTCTTCTAGTATCTATCAAAATTTGATTTCATCAATGTCGTTATGGTATCTTACATCATCAATCTAATAACTGTTAACATACGCTTCAATTTACCGAAATCATAAGTAATTTTAGAAGTCTCTTTCATGTTAAACCAACCTTTGCCAATATCAGCAAATCTATCTTTAATGATTTTAATCATTGTAGGTACCCATGTACCTTTCAATTAATACATTAATGAAGTAGTTGCATTCTCTTACATATGTTTATATTCATCTAAATGTAAAGCACCTTCTCTTTTAGAAAAATCAAACAAACTTTCCTTTAACACTTAATTGCATTCATGTCTGATATCTTACAAAGCCTTAACAACTTCTTGACTCACGTATAAAGTAGAGAATCCGAAATTCTTATTTAATTCATCAAAAGTTAATGGTTTTCTTATAAATGGCTCATCATATTTGAACATCCATTTTTCCATAACTCCCTTAGATGCTTCTAATTCCATCCAACCAAAATAACGAACTTCTTTTTTTCTCTCTTTAGCAGGTAATCTCAATTTAGGATAATTTTCATCTTGTTATTCATCATCTAAATATTTATCAAAAATTATTTTGTTCATTGTTCTCTAGAAATCCATATTAACTTCAAGAAGCAATTAAGTAGTTTCCATAGCCTCTAACTTTTTTGTTTTTGCATTTTACTCTATTCTTTTCTTTTATTCATTATCTAATTCACTTAGATCAAACAATGACATATTATCAATATAATAATTGTATCTGACCAGAGCATCTGCATAAATTCTCTATTAAAATGCATTTTTTAATCTCTTAACGTATTTACGTGGATCTTCTGCATCAAAACAAATATATAATCTATGCAAATCTAATTTCACATCATCTTTCAACCATTTCCCAATAAATTTTTCATTTTTATAATCAAAAATCTCCAAATATTAATATTCATCTCCTCTCAATCCTAAACCTAAAAGAGGATGTTTTATTCCTTCTTCATCCTCTTCTCTACGTATCCAGTCTTCGTTACTGTTATCATCGTAGGTAGTGTCATCAAAATATTCCAATTTCAGCCATTCTACACTTTAATCTTTTTATTTAAATTCAATTCCAGCTTCTTGAAGCAATTTATTAAAATCCAGTGATCGAAACTCTTTTCTTTTTCTATCAATGGCTACTTTTCTTGGGACTTCTCCTGGAATAGGATCATAAGGTAATATCACCTAAAAAATGCCACAAAGTAAATTACTTTTGGTTCTACACTTGTAACTTGTTCGTTTTTCTATCTTGTCTTCAACTGATTCCTTGATATTTGTCGAGATGCCAAATCAGATCGCAATTATTGTCTGCTAGAGCTTGATGTTTGTAACCGTTGCAAGGAGATTGCCTTAGGAATTGTTTATCGACTTATTGTAGTCATAATCAAATCAGGAGTTGGACCCTGATTATAATTCTTGACATTGTACTCACTAGGTAAAGTAGGGTCTAACACTTCTGAAAAGACACCTCTTTGCTTTTATGAAATTTATGCCATTTTTATATATATATATATAATTAATATCTCTCTTTAACTATTTTGCCTGACTTCTTCCAAGTCCACCCCCTTCATATTAATATTTTGTAAATTTAAATTAAAAAAAGATGGAGAATCCTGTTGAGAGAGCAGTAAATGAGGCAACTGCAGATACATTATAAATGCCTGACTAAAAACTTATGAAATAGGTAGCTGATTTAGTCAATCAAAGAGCTGACTAGTAAGATTCTAATTCAAATCTTAGATCGAAATTTGCAGTCTAGGCAATTGGTAAGAGACTTATGCAGCTTCGTAATGGCAAGGTGTAAGCTCTTACAATGGAGCTTATAGAATATCTTGCATTCACTTGTGAAACACCCTTCTATACATAGATTGCTACTAATGACTTTCTATAAAGACTAAATACACTCCTCAATCCATAGATGAATGCCTAAGTAATTCTCTAATTTACCCAATAGATGTAACAAAGATTACTATAAGTAATTGCAGTACTCAAATAACTTATGTAATCACATCAGGATCTATTTCCTGCTTTCTTCCAATTTTTGCAAAAGATCTCTCCTAAACGTAACTGTCTTTTAGTATATCTATTTTAGATCAAGTACCTAACAATTACGATAGTAAATATGCGGTTCTCAGAAAGGCACAACCAGCATACTCATCTGGTGCTAGAGTAAATAGTCTAGGATCTGTAAGAAATTCCTTATTTAAAATTCAAGGGCAATTCCAAAAATGATAAACTTAAACGTGATCTTGACATTGTCAAATCCAATATTACTTTGACTAATGTAATTCAAATACTATTTCTAGGAAATTATTGATAATGCAAATCCACAAGAAGATGCCAGTAAAAATGAAATCCTCAAAGATATGACAACTACTTTGAGAGGAGTAGAAGAAAAATTAAGAAAGTATTCTCTTGTAATTTAAGATTAGTTTAATTACTGATATGGGTAATAATGATGAAGGTTTAATGAGCTTTTGTTTAGAATTAAATGATGATCTTCTCAGAGTAATATTCTTAATTTATTAATTAATAGACTTTCACTAGATACGAAATTTTAAAGAAGCATAAGAAACCAGAACCATTCAGACCTGAATAGTAATAATAATAATAATAATAATAATAATAATAATAATAATAACAATAACAATAATAATAATAACAATAACAACAAAATTAATAACCATTCGCACAACCATAAAATGTTCAACCTAGTCCTTTCTAATAACAATAAAATCCTTTTAGTATTCCTCCTCCCATTTAATAACCAACATAAACATAATCAATCTAACAACCTCCTTAGACTAAACCTTAATAAATTGATTTGCTAAATTTATTTGAATATGATGAACCAAAACCAGCAGTTTAATAATAAAAAGGACCTTAACAAACTTAAGCTGTTTAACCTGAAAAATAATAAAATATGTAATAACTTCCTATTTATAGTTTAATAAAGAATCGATTTATTTGAAGTAGACATGCCAAATCCTGAGCCATAATAATAATAATTAGGATCAATGATTCCATAATCATAAATACCTCCTAATTCATAACTTCCACCTGTTTCATAAGTTCCTCCTTTGTAATAAATTTCATCCTTGTCATAAACACCAACTCTCTAATAATATTAATAACCACCAGTTTAATCTTAACTTTATGGATAAGCACCAGTGTAATCCTAACTTTATGGACAACCCCCTAATACTTCTTAAGTCCCATTCTAATCTAATTATTCTGCAATGAATGCATTCCCTCCTTAATAATAAGTTCCTGCAATGAATGCATTCTCTACATAATAATAAGTTCCAAATCAACAATAACAATTTGTTAATTAATAATAATATCCTCAATAATAAAATGTATTAATTTTATTTTATTGAAAGTTACAATAATTATATCAACCATAATAGTTTGGATAACCACAAAATAAGTATTAAGCATTTTAATAGCAACCTACTTAACCATATTCATAAAATCAACCTTATTAATAATAAGGATATCCTTAACAATAATATCCAGTGATCAGTAGTAAGACTTTATTCTTATTTTAGATGTTTCTTCTTAATAAAAGAAACCAGAAAATGAATTTGATAATATACTTAATTTGGCAGTAGGCTAAAAATCATAACCATAACAATCAACATAGTAGCAATAATAAAAGTTAGACTTTATTTGATATCTATATAGTTCAAAAATATATGATCAAAGACTATTATTATTTCTATAATAATTCTAAATATAAACACACATTCAGACATATTTAAATTATTTAATTTTTAAATCAATGATATCACCATCTTTAATTATATAATCCTTTCCTTCTTTTGAAAACTTATTTTCATACTAATCTAAAAATTTCCTCCTAATTTTTGAACTTCTTAAAAGACAAAGCTTCAGCATTAGTAAATCCTTTTTTAATAATATTATTAAATCTTACTAGGAGCTTTAAGATTTTTCTTTATAGTCCAATTTCTGACTTCATCTCATTTAACAGTGAAAAACCTTATCAAACCAAATAATTAAGCAACCATCATACTTATTTTATTTCATTACCATATGAACATTGTGCAATTCTTTGAAAAAATTAAATAAATAAAATGATAGTTTTGCTTTTAACAATTGAATCTTTCTTAAATAAATTTATTCTTAATCAGTCCATTTTGATATAGAACCCATTATTTCTTTCTTAAGAGTTTATAACACTTTTGTAAGACCTTTAAATAATTAAACCATCCCTTCATTTGAAACATTTTATTTGCTTCATACTTTTTAATTTTTTTGCCAAATTTAATTAACTCTCTTTGAAACAAATTAATAATCTTTAGCCATCAATTCTTCAGATATAATTTATAAGTCCCTAACAAAATCCATAGTATTAAGAATGAAAAATGCATAAATATTTTTTTTGTATTTAATTTTATTATTTGAATGAAAAAATAGAATATAATTAATCAATTTATTTTTGCATACCTTCAGTAAGTCTCCTCTTCAAATTCCCTTAAAAACCTGATATAATCTATTAACTGCTTAAATGTGGGCTAAGAATTCATTCTTAATCTATATCCTTAAGATACTCCTTTAACTAAACTATTTTGCATGGATTATTATCCTGCAATATCGATGATTCATAGAGTAGAGATAATCTATGATTTAAGTTTAAAAATCTGACAAAGATATTTAAATTTAGGATCAGATACCTTAAATTACTGCTTAATTTAGATCAATAGTGCAAAATGGGCAATTTTCTGCTGGAATAAAATTGTTTACTTAGCATATTGAATCTACATAGAATTGAATAAATAAATTTTACCAATGTTGGCCATACCTAAAATTACCATTTTGAAATGTAAACTAATATAAGTCAATTAGGCCATTAATAAATTTATGTTAGTCAATTCAGGAAATTTAATTATCAATATAAAAAATGATATTTATAGAGATATCAAAGAATAAGTCTTATAGGGTAAGGTAGTTGTGGTAAAGTATACAAAGTGAAAAATTAGGCAAATGAATTAAGAGCATTAAAAATAATAGCAAAAAAAGACTTTACAGATCAGAATGAAATTGAGAATATGAAGAAACTTGATCATCCAAATATTATGGCTGTTTATGAAATAGCTTTAGATGATGATTTCTATTATATAGTAAGTCAGCTATGTGAAGGTGTAGAATTATTTGATGAAATCCACAAAAGAATAAAATAAAGCTATATATTTTCTGAAGAAGAAGTCAGATAGATATTCAAATAGATCTTAAATGCTATTGTATATGCTCATGAAAAGAATATTATACATCGTGATATTAAACCTGAAAATATCCTAATTGATCCTTCAGATTAACATATAAAAATTATAGATGGGGACTTAGTAAAGATATGACAAATGTTGTTTTTGTTAAATAGAAAATTGGAACAATTGATTATGCAGCTCCAGAAGTTCTTTTAGAAAAAGGATATGATAAGAAATGTGATTTAGAGTCTTGTGGTGTTATTTTATATATTCTTTTATCTAGAGAAGTTCCATTTCCAGGAGATAATACAGGAGAAATAGAAAAGAATATCGTATCATCAAAAATTACATTGAAACAGAAAGTTTCGAAGACAATTTCAAATGATGCCAAGAATCTACTAAAAAACTTATTAGAATCTAATCCCATTAAAAGATATAGTGCTTAATAAGTTTTAGAAAATGAATGGATATAAAATTAAAGTAAATCAGTAACGNTACCTTCAGTAAGTCTCCTCTTCAAATTCCCTTAAAAACCTGATATAATCTATTAACTGCTTAAATGTGGGCTAAGAATTCATTCTTAATCTATATCCTTAAGATACTCCTTTAACTAAACTATTTTGCATGGATTATTATCCTGCAATATCGATGATTCATAGAGTAGAGATAATCTATGATTTAAGTTTAAAAATCTGACAAAGATATTTAAATTTAGGATCAGATACCTTAAATTACTGCTTAATTTAGATCAATAGTGCAAAATGGGCAATTTTCTGCTGGAATAAAATTGTTTACTTAGCATATTGAATCTACATAGAATTGAATAAATAAATTTTACCAATGTTGGCCATACCTAAAATTACCATTTTGAAATGTAAACTAATATAAGTCAATTAGGCCATTAATAAATTTATGTTAGTCAATTCAGGAAATTTAATTATCAATATAAAAAATGATATTTATAGAGATATCAAAGAATAAGTCTTATAGGGTAAGGTAGTTGTGGTAAAGTATACAAAGTGAAAAATTAGGCAAATGAATTAAGAGCATTAAAAATAATAGCAAAAAAAGACTTTACAGATCAGAATGAAATTGAGAATATGAAGAAACTTGATCATCCAAATATTATGGCTGTTTATGAAATAGCTTTAGATGATGATTTCTATTATATAGTAAGTCAGCTATGTGAAGGTGTAGAATTATTTGATGAAATCCACAAAAGAATAAAATAAAGCTATATATTTTCTGAAGAAGAAGTCAGATAGATATTCAAATAGATCTTAAATGCTATTGTATATGCTCATGAAAAGAATATTATACATCGTGATATTAAACCTGAAAATATCCTAATTGATCCTTCAGATTAACATATAAAAATTATAGATGGGGACTTAGTAAAGATATGACAAATGTTGTTTTTGTTAAATAGAAAATTGGAACAATTGATTATGCAGCTCCAGAAGTTCTTTTAGAAAAAGGATATGATAAGAAATGTGATTTAGAGTCTTGTGGTGTTATTTTATATATTCTTTTATCTAGAGAAGTTCCATTTCCAGGAGATAATACAGGAGAAATAGAAAAGAATATCGTATCATCAAAAATTACATTGAAACAGAAAGTTTCGAAGACAATTTCAAATGATGCCAAGAATCTACTAAAAAACTTATTAGAATCTAATCCCATTAAAAGATATAGTGCTTAATAAGTTTTAGAAAATGAATGGATATAAAATTAAAGTAAATCAGTAACGAAAGAAATCTCATCTTAAGAGATATAGACTTTAAAAGTTGTCACGATTTTGTTGCGAAAGTAAAATGGTTTAAGCTACTTTTCATCTTATGATATAATAAAATTTAACTTAAGAAAAATATAAATAATTAAGATAAGCCTTTTAGGAACTTGATAAGAATGGAGATGGAAAATTAAGTATAAAAGAATTAAAAATAAATTTTAATGATGATATTGATGTTGAGGATTTATTTACTAGAGTTGATACTGATAAAAATGGATATATTGAATTAACTGAATTTTTGACAGCTGCAGTTGATATGAAAAAATTAGCATCTCATGATTAACTTAAAGTTAATTAAAATGCTAGAAATTGATGAAATTAAAAAAATTTTTAATGGGAAAATTTAAGTTTAAGATGAAAATTATTGGGATCAACTTTTATAAGAAATGGACAAATATGATTATGGCAAAATATCATTAGAAGGGTATTAAGAAGCCATATATAAATTTATTGATTATAATTAACCATCATCAAATTTAGGCAGTCAAAATCCAAATCCTGAACAAGAACCAAATATCACTAAAAAGATCAAATTAACATAATCAACTTATAAGCTAAGGAATAGATAAATTAATTGATTATATATTATTATATTTAAATATTGGTTGCACTGTATGAAAAAGACTTTTAATTTAAAAATTGAATTAAAGAGCTCCAGTTCTTCAGAGAAAACTTCTCCTTACTTAGATAGTGATGGCAAGTATTTAAAATATATATTGTTTAAGGGAATATTATGATTATTATGATGTTATTAAAATTGATAATATAACTTATGGTGAAGTTAGTGCAAAAAGATGTGGAAGAATTACAATGGAGGATAGAGTAAATTTAAATGATAATAATTTATTAGTTTTAAGCTATTGCAGACTTTGATGGAAAATAATAGTAATTTTATTTTGGAGTTTTTGATGGTCATGGGGGATCTTATGTAGCTAAATTACTTAGAGAACAATTACATTTTCAATTAAAAAATAATTAGTTTTTCAATATTGATCTTGAATAAGCTATTTTAGAAAGTATTCAATAATATATTAGCTCCAAAATTAGGTTTCAATTAAATGAATATTGATATTCTTAAATAATAACATATTTTAATGAAAGATGGAGGTTCAACTGCTTTATGTGTTATTAATGTAGGTAAAGAACTATTTGTAATCAATGTTGGTGATAGTGCTTGTGTATTGATTGACAAAGATTACTAAATAACTAAATTAAATTAAGAGCATAAACCTGATAGATTAGATGAATCTAAAAGAATTACTGATAACCATGGATTTGTATTGACCATTAAGTATATACACAATTAAATAGAAATTAGGCTAGAATTAATGGTGAATTGGCAGTAAGTAGATCTTTTGGAGATCCAAAATATATTGAACATGGTTTAACTGCTATTCCTGAAATTACTAAGCTGTAATTAAATGAAAAATCTAAATATTTAATTCTAGCAACAGATGGATTTTGGGATGTGATTACTATACAAACCCTCTAAAAACTTCTTTTAAATTGGGAAAATTTCAATGAAAAAGAAGGTCTTTCTCAATATTTACTAGAATCAGCATTAAAATAATAAACTAATTATAAAAAAGATAATATGACAATAATCATCATTGATTTAATTATTTATTTTAATAAAATATTATGATTTACATAATCTACTTAAATTATGCTGATAATTATAAATTAATATCGACATTTGTTTTATTAATTCTTTTTGTTGTCTGAACTTTTTTTTAAATAAATTATCAAATATTAATATAATTATTTTAGAATAAAAAACATATGCATTAATGTTTCTTACTTTTTTAATTTAAAATAGTTTTTGTATTAAATTTTGCCTGTTTTTTAATTTTCAATGTATATGTTTGTAAAAATCATATTCAATAATTATGTATTTTAATTTATTATTTTTTTAAGTTCATCAAAAAAAGTTTGACAGTATAACTTTTTGATGTAATTAGTTATTTCATTAATTTAATTAGAAATTATGGTTGTATTGTACTTAGATTGATTTTGTATTTAAATAACTATTACAGTTTTGAATTTCTGTTTGGATAATTTTTTTATAATATTAATTATCTTGTAAATGACTTAGGAAACTTTAAGATAATTGGCTAGATAACTGAATAAAAACAAGTTTCTAGTAATAGTTTTTTCATTAAAATATAGATTGCAAAGCCTGCTACAGATGTATTTTAATGTGTTTAAGCTTTTATCTTATTGGTTAAAGGAGTAAAAATATAAGATTGGCTTTTGGCATAATTGTTAATGAGTTGCAGTTTACCCTAGATGGTGGAGACAATTATTGAGAAGAAAATTGATTATGCAAATATTATTATGTGCAAAAAGCTTTATCAATTAATACCTCAATAGCAAAATTCTTTAGGGAAGCTTATATACTAATTAATAAGTTAAAGTTTAAATTTTTTAGAAGATGAAAAAAGCAAGACTCAAAGAAGCAAAAGTACCATTATAAAGCATGAACCAAACCCTTATAGCAATAGTGTTAATAAAATCATTTAATCTTAAAATAAGAACGCCACTAATTAAAGATGTAAGGAAGATTTACATAAAATATTTTAACATAGAAAAATAACAAAACATTAGAAGAATAAGGAAGATGATGAAAAGAAATTTGAACTCTTAAAGGAAAAAATGAAAAAAATTAATAAAAATAGTTATTTTATTTCGCCCAGAAAAATATAATTTGATCAATAAGAAAAAATTATATTAAGCAATAACAATTCAGAAAGATAATTTATTCATAATAAACAAATGAGATCGTTAAGATCCTTTAGATCTTCTTTCTATGATTGAAAATAAAACAACTAAACTAATGATTATTTTTTTACTTTATTAAGTGTATAAATTTATTTATTGATAAATAAATTACTGTTAAAGGAAAAAAAAACCAAAATTTTATTGAATTAAATAGGTCTTGAAACCTTTCAGATTGTCTAAATTAGTTTACTCAAACGATTTTCACTTTTTTATAATTTAACCTCTCTTTTTCATAGATTCCTTTTATTTTTTTAATAAAATCTTCATATTAAGCTTCAATATGATCTTATATTCTTTTTATCTGAATAATAATATTTTTCTATCCTACTGATTCTTTTAATTAAAGTATAACTTATTTATATTATTATTTTTGATTATATTTAATAAAATCAATAATTTTTTGTTTTTTGTACATCTTTATAAGAGATTAACGATTTATAATGCATTAATTTAAATATATTAGAAGTAGTGATTGAAGAAAATTTTCTAAGGAATAAAATTTTAAAAAAATATTAAAAGTTATGGAAATTATTTTAATTTTATATATGAATTATTTATTATATTACAATAATATATATTCATTCTGGTTATTTCTATTTTATTAAATCTACATTAGTTTGATCATGCTACAATTGTTGCACTTATTCTGAATCCTTTGAGTTTAATTCTTTTTCTTCTAATTAAACATATGTTTCTTGCATTGTTAATAATTCAAAATCTTCATCCTTTAAGTTAAGTTCATTAAGTTTTAGATAATCATCTTGTTTGATTTAACTAGAATGATCATTTGAATTTTCCTCCTATTTTACAGGATGTAACATCAGATTAGATTCTTTTCTGGAGATAATATCTTACTTGAATTAAAAATCTTAACTTTCTACATTAGGTATCTAATATGTTAAAATATCTTACTATTTGATTAGATTTATAGTTTTATTCTTGTATAATAATGCTATTGTCTAATTTAGATTAATTTTCTTCTTTAATTAAGATTGAATCCTAAGATAGATTTTATAAAGGGATGCCAACCTAATGAAATTTAGAAATAAATTTATTTGAATACTAAAATTAAAGTATAAACTGTATTCTAGATATTTCATAAATTTGATTAGAAATAGTGAGTTTCATTTCTCCAATTTTCCTTAATTTTTCATAATAAGGAAAGAATAGATTAAGATTGACAATTTTTCCATTATTTTCAACTCTAATTATTTTGCCAAAGACATTTTTAATAATTTTGAAATTTTTGAACTGTGGATAATACATTTCAATGACATGATTGACAGCTTCAAATTATAGATAACTTTGATTCATGAGTATAACAATATAGGATAATAATAAAAGAGTTGATGCAATAGAACCAGCATCTGCTAAAACTTCACTAATTTTAGGATAACTAATTTATGATGTATTTTGAATTTAATCAACTTAATAATAAAATACAGCATAGGTTTCATAACCTAATTTTTAACCAAAATATTGTTTATTCATAGAATTAGCAGTAACTTAATAATCAGTGATATATTCATACTCATCAAAACTTTCAAATAAAAATCCTTAATCAACTTATGTATTTGAAATCTTAGTAATAATTTAAGCAAAAAATGTACTATCTTTTGTTAGAGGAATGACTAATTCTTTATCAATATCTTCTAAGGTAGCAGTATTAGTATTGAATTCTTTTTTAGATTATTTGACTATAAGTGTATTAGTTTGTTAATCAAAAAAATTTTTAATTGTTTCATTATTAGCACATTTCTATCCCTCTTATAAATAAAAGTCTAAACACTAACCTAAAACTAGCATCATTTCAATTTAAGGATTATCATTGGAGAATTAACTACTAGTCTGTATTGTTAGGTTTTGAACTTCAACAATATGGAAATCGAACATATTAGTTTTCTTCTTAAATTATTGAGGATATCCTTGAGTAGGAGATTATCCATTAATAAAATGATAGATAACAGGCTAAAGAATTAAAGCTTCTGGGTTAAATGGATCTATGAATGTATATTAGTATTTCCTCATTTCTACTGATATAAATTTCTCTAATAATTCCAATTTGTAATCTTATTCAAAATTTGATAAGGTAGTAATTTTTGGTAATATTTATCCACTTTACCATTATATTATCATATAAATTAGGTATGAAAAACTTAAACCATAAAGTAAGACAGACATCAATCCTCCTTAAACAGTTTTGTATTCTGATGATGTGTAATAGATATTAGGTTAGAAAGATGCTCCAAATTAGTCAAGGCTTTTTATAAATTTAATCATGTTTCTTAAAAATATTATATTAAAGTAAGTTAAATGTTATAAATAAATTAAAACCTTAAATAATGGAAATTCGTTTTTAATATATTATATAAATTAATGAAGGTTATTATCATCATTGGATTATTGCTAGCCCTTAGTATGGCAGCCCATTTCGATAAAAAAACAATTCATAAACATATTGAAGACTTACATAAATCTAAATGGGGTTAAACATTGTTATCTATGATGGCATTACATTCATAATCATAAGGACCAGTTGATGAATTAGTCTAAGCCATAGAAGACTTAGTTGCTGATTTATAAGAAGAATTAGATGTTTTAGAATTCAACTTTAATCAAAGAACCAATGAACATCATAAAATTGTCACTACCTTAGAATAAGAAATTAATTAAGCCATACTTGATTATTAAAGAACTTAAGATACTCTTGATAATTTACTTTATCCAAGAAGAGAAAATTTAAAAAACAAAATTGAATAAATTCAAGAATATTAAGAAGCCAATAGGTATTAATATTATATTAAATTCAATTAGAAAAACTTTGGCTGAAGCTGAATTAAAAAGAGAAAATGAAAAAGAAGAATTTGAAACACAACTTGCAGATTTTAACTCAGCTGTTGAATCAACTGATTAAGCTTTAGAATTACTTTACAGTTTAAGAAATTAATCTCTTGGATAAGTTTCATCATCAAATATTAGAAAAATTCATGTTTAATTAAATATGATTGAATAAAGAATTAGAGCTCATAGCAAACATGGACCATTAATTAAAGCATTAATTTAATTAGCAAATGAATAAAATTTCTCAAATTAAGATATTGTTGGAACTATTTTAGATAAATTGAATGAATTTAGAAATGCTGTTGTTGATGCTATTAATGATGCTACTGCATTAGAGGCTGAAAATTAAAAAGAATTTGAAGAAAGAGTTTAATAATTAGATCACGAATTCTCAGAATTTGGTAAATAAATTAGTAAAATTACAGTTGATTTAGAAGCTACAATAAGTATATTATTATATATAATAAATAGCTAAAATTAATGAATTAACTGAATATTCAGCATAAAGAGATGCTGATAGATAGAGATTTTAATCATAATTGAATATAGAAAATGATAGCTATGCTGAAGAAACTAAAATATATTAAGACATGAAAAATGAATATATTAGAGAATAAGAAGTTGCTGAATCAGCAGAGAAGGTTGTTAGAAGTGCCGATTTTTCAAATATCAAGATATGAAAAATTATTTTATTACAGAACTCAATAAACAAAGAATATTATTTTAAATTTTGCATCAATTTTTAGTAAATTTTCATAAATTATTTAATATTATATTGAATAATTTTAAAACTATATTTAATCATAAACTATCAGCATCTATTGTCAGTATCTGTACTCTTCGAAAGATATTTACCATTTTAAAATTGTTTGATTTCAACTCTCCCATTTAAAATAATCATACCAAATCCATTTTTTAGATCTTTACTGTAAGAACCAATGTATATTTATCCATTAGGCCATTCAAATTATCCATATCCATTCATTTAACTATTTTTCCAATATCCAAAATATTTTCTTCCATCTTTATAGATCATTTTACCAAATCCACACATTTGATTATCAATAAAATTTCCTAAATAATGAGTTCCATCCTCCCATTAATATCTTCCTAACCCTTCTCTTTTATGATTCATAAGATTTCCATTATAGTTTTATTCTGTTCGTATTTA
>CAJJDN010000059.1:511336-542495 GCA_905182985.1 Paramecium sonneborni
TTACAGAACTCAATAAACAAAGAATATTATTTTAAATTTTGCATCAATTTTTAGTAAATTTTCATAAATTATTTAATATTATATTGAATAATTTTAAAACTATATTTAATCATAAACTATCAGCATCTATTGTCAGTATCTGTACTCTTCGAAAGATATTTACCATTTTAAAATTGTTTGATTTCAACTCTCCCATTTAAAATAATCATACCAAATCCATTTTTTAGATCTTTACTGTAAGAACCAATGTATATTTATCCATTAGGCCATTCAAATTATCCATATCCATTCATTTAACTATTTTTCCAATATCCAAAATATTTTCTTCCATCTTTATAGATCATTTTACCAAATCCACACATTTGATTATCAATAAAATTTCCTAAATAATGAGTTCCATCCTCCCATTAATATCTTCCTAACCCTTCTCTTTTATGATTCATAAGATTTCCATTATAGTTTTATTCTGTTCGTATTTAAGGAAAATCTAAGTAAAATTCTTTGATCTGAATTATAGGCTTTAAAAATTCGTTATAATATGTTCCGAATAAAATTTTATTAAAAAACCATCTTCCTTCAAAAATATCTCCTGTACTTAAAATTAATCTTCCTAAACCATGGATCTATCCAAAAATAAAATGGCCTTCAAATAATATCGAGGATTTCTTAGAAATTAGTTTACCAAAACCATGTGCTTTCTCATTATAAAATTAGCCATAATAAATTAAGTCACTATTTAATTCATAAGGCTAATTTAAGTTCAAGAACCTTTTGAAAATAGCTTAATCAACCTATTTCTAGAGAAATTAAGCAAAGATTTTTGGTTTATCATTTTATTTAATTAGTTCAAAAGTTGAACCTTAAATGAACATAGAATTCAGAGAATTTTTAATTTCAGCTTCTGTTTCGAAAGTGGTATCTGTAGATTCAATTTCTTTTAATGCATTTTTTAAATTATTTTCAAAATGAGTGAGATTCTTAAAAGGAATTTCTAACATTTACAAATAATATATTATTGACAAAAAATAAAGATCATTCAATTTATTTTCCATCTTACCATTTGGAGATTTTAGGTTAATGATTAGATTACATTAAAACTGCAGCACCATGATTTAATCCATTAAGAAATTCACCAAAATATCTAATTCCACTTTTATATTTAAATACTCCAAAACCATTTCTTTTGCTTTATTTATAAAATCCTTTATATTCTTCTAAATTTGGCCAAATAAATTAACCAAATCCTTCCATTTCTCCATTAACCCATTCTCCTTTATATTTTCTACTATCTGCAAATTCCATAATACCAAATCCATTAATTTAATCATTTTCAAATGAACCTTCATATTTAGTACCATCTTTCCAAGTATAAATTCCTTTACCATGTCTTTTACCATCAAGAACTTACCCTTAATATATAGCTCCATTTGGAAACTCTAATTTTTTTTTTTCCAGTTTTGTATTTTTCTAACATTCATCTTCAAAATCTTTAAACATACCATTATCACCAAGAATTTTATCAGCAAAAAATTCTCCTTACTTAATTTATTATAACACTTACATAATGTGTTCCATCTTCATAAATTATTAAACCTTTTCCATGTTTAATGTCACATGAAAATTATCCTTCATAATAATATTATTTTTTCTTGTAATATTTACAATAACCAAATTTACGTTACATAATTATTTTACCAAGAAACCATTCTTTAGCATCTTCCTTCTTTTAAGCTTTCTCATGAATTTCTTTATCTAATAAAATCTCATCTCTAATTTTTTTTATTTGTAGAGGCAAATAAAACTAAAAGGTAATTGAAAAAAATTTACATTTTGAATGATTTAAGTTTTATTTCCTTAAGTTTAAATTCTTTAATTAGAAAACGGTGAAGTTGATTTGTTATTAATAATTTAAGTTTTGGCATGAGTATTTTTGTGAACATGTATTCCTGAATCACTTGGCATTGTTTTTTCATTACTTATTTTACTTTATGGAGCTGTTTCTTTTTATTTCATTTTTTTATTTATTTTATTAACTAAATTAATCAATATCTTCAAATAATATTTAATTCAATCTTTAAAATACCATTTAATATTTGATTTACGTTTTAATTATTAAAAAATATAAATAAATCTAAGATTCTAATTTAGATAATATAATATAAGTTATCAATTATGTTCACCTAAATCTTTTTGGAATTTCTTTTATTTTTTTTTCGGAAAAATCACGTTTACTAACACTTTCATATTATCCCTGGAAAGATGGAATATTTGGTATTGTTAAAGAGGTATCTAAAGCAAGTTTTTTAGCTAGAGAAGGTGGAACTATTTTATGCTATTTGATCTTCATAGTTTTAAAAAATCTATGTGATTCACTTTATCGAAATAAAGCTACATTTGGACTTATTGGATTACTTATATATTTATTAATAAGGAATTTATTACTTAAACATACTTTTTCCTCCAAATATAAGATCTTTGTCAGGAGTTAAAGATTTATATTATCGTTAATATTCTGAAAAAGCATCCAATTTAGTCCCTTCCATTATAGTTTATGGATAATCTAATTTTAATTAATATGGTTCATCCACTAATAATATATATTAGTGATATACAATGAGGTTTTTGGTCATGTAATTTCTGATATGTAGTATTATGAAAAAAACCTTCTCTTATTCTTTTCTAATTTGGAAGACAAGCAGTTTATGGTCTTAACATTGGATGTTTTGTTTTATCATAATATTCTATCTAAGTAAATATTAATGTATATACTTATTTTGAAGATTCAAGCTTAAACATTGGATTTTTGTCTTTGAATTCCTCAGGTGGATTGATCTTTTTGGCTTTACAATACTTTTTATTATGAAATTCAGTAAAGTATTCTGATAAATGTTGATTACCTACTTTTGTAGAAATTTGATTTTTCTCTATGGACAATTATCTTTACAATTATTGCTATATTATCATTTATATTTATAAATTTTTTACTCAAATTAAGAATAAAATTGAATATTCATGTTAATTTCAACCAAAACCATTATCTCTACATTATTTTTTTGAGTTCTATTTAATCCTATACATATTTAAATTTAGAAAAAGCTAATTGTCTTTTTTTTATAAACTTTTATTAAATATTTACTTATATTATCTAATACTTTAAATTATGTAATTATGTTTGTATAAATAATTATATATAGAAGTTATTTAATAAGTATGTTTTGACATAAATACAATAATAGAAAGAAAAAAATAAATTTAATAAATATATTAAGAAATATCTAATGAGCTCATAAGGATGTAGTTTTATTAGCATATTTAGAAAATACTAAATTATATACATTCTAATCAAACGATAGTTAAACCTTCGTAAATAAACCTAGAATGGTCAAATATTAGGTTTTAAGAAAATAAACCGGTTTAGGATCAAGAATCATTAGATAAGTAGATACAAATGTAGAGGAATAAATAATAGAAACTTGTAAATCACTCATGCCAACAAGACCAGATACATAATAATCAAAATAAAAAAGTGGAACTTAAATTGTTTAAGAAAAACCAGAAACAAGAGAAAAAGTTGCATCTCGACTTAGAACTCCAAAATCAGAAGGTTTACTGAAATTTAAAAGTCAAGAAAATTAAAATGAAGACTTTTAACCAATCAATTAATAATTCAATTATGTAGATGAAATTCCTTTAGATCATCCAATTTGGAAATTAATTTTACCAGATATTTAAAGTGTTAATATACCAAAACTTATTAATGATAATCCAGATTATTTTCATCATTAATTAGGTAAATTTAATGAATTAAATTTAATTTTTAGGTTTTTGCGCTTGTTATAAATGTGAATGTGGTTAATGTAAATGTAATTTCTCTAAAATTTGTAAATTGAATTATACATCTTCTTAAAATACTGTTTATGGTAAAGATTTCTTACATAAATAAACTGGACATAATTCTCTTAGACCATTAAATTAAACCTATTATTCAACTTAATTTTGTAATTAAAAACCAATAGATCAATAAAGTTTACATTAAGTATGTTTAAAATATAGATTTAGACATCATATAAATAGTTTAAAGTTCCTGTATAAGAAATGCTAAGACCTTAATCTTAAGAACATCGAGGAGATTTCTTAGGCAATAGTAGTTATAAAGTACATAATTTTATTTAAAGTTTAGACTTAATTCAAATTTTGGGGACCACCTGAAACTGCTCATTTTAAAAGACCAGTTCATCAAAGTGTGACCGATTCAATACCCTTTACAGCTTAATCTTTATATTAGGATTCATTTGCAAATAAACCATATTAAAAACCAAGTGATTCATTAAAAATGGTTACTGAATTGTAATAATTTTATTATCTATTTATAATTAAGAACACCTTTACCTACAGGATAACCTTTTGTTTCTTAATCATAAACTTAATTAGCCTATTAACCATTCAGAATTTAAAAAAATCCTAAATTAAATAGTGATAAAATACTAGATTATGGAAGAAGTCCAAAATATGATACTTAATTTAAAAGTCTAGTGAATACTGAATACACTCCTAAAAGATAAAGATATTGTCCTGCAAAAGAATACATAGCTCATTATTAATAAAGAACATTATAAAAATTAAAATAATAATAGTGAAATTAAATTTATCAACCTTTACAGATTCTTATATTGTATTTATATATTATTCTGTAATAGTTTATAAATTGTCTTATTTTCAAATTTTATTGTTATTTATTTATAATATATATACAAATAACATTTTAATTTTTTCAATATATGAATTCTCTTATTATATATTCAATACGGTTTATAAATATTAATTAACTTTTTCTTAACAGATCTTAAATAATTTAATTTAAAAAATGTTTTTTATTAAGATCTTTTCCTATAATTTAATCTTTTATTAATTTTATTTCACAATCTGATTATAAATTAAAGTAATTACTTATTCAATGAAACTAATGAAGTTTGATAAATATGATAAGCCTATCCTTTAATCTCAACATGAAATCAAATTTGCAACTAATATTGTCAGAACTCCAAAGTCCAGTTAATCTTAAACATTAATTACATTGAAATCATCACCCAGTAATTCAAAAAAAAGTAGTTTTCATAGATAATCTACTCATTTAATTCATCATAAGAGTTAATTTTCTTAATCATACAAATCAACAAATCAAATACTTTCATAATAAAATACAATTTCAACTATTTAAGAATGCATTTCAATTATTTCTGACTTAAAATAAACTTCCTTTTTATTATTTCCTAATAAAAAATTAAGTTAATAAACATAAGAAAAAATGGATTAGATTGCTAGTATTATTGATTAAATGGTACCATAAGATAATCTAGAAGAAAAAAAAAGATTAAAAAATTAGAATTAAGAGAAAATATAATAAATGATGAAGCTCCTCATGTAAGAAAAACAATAAAAATATTAAGCAATTAAATCTGGTGAAAGTTTGATCAAACAATAAAAAGAATAAATTTCATCCTTAGTAAATATAAAATAAATATATTTTTTAGAAAACCAGAATATCTTTACATTTACCAAGTCTTGATGATATATGAATGTAAAATATTTCAAAAAATAGTTTCTCTTCTACTATCATAATATACTGTCTTATTAAGCAATTTATTAAATTTAGTCTTTTTCTGTTTTTAAACACCTATTTTGAATGGAGAATCTACAGATGTAGAAATTCTAGGAGTATTTAATTTAATTGTATTGCTTTGTATTGACTGAACTTACTGATCTTATATTGATTTCCCATATTCTAATATCCTTCTATCTAATAAAAGAATTAAGTTTGTTAGATCTTTTTCTTTACTATCAGATGGGATTTAAGAAGTTTCACAAAATTCTTAAATAACATCAATTATTCTCTTCAATTGATCAAAAGCTATTTTCGATTATTTCTCTAAAAATTAAACTTTATTTAATAATAGTGCAACTTTATTTGGTAAATCAGATTGAACTTAATTTTTTTCCCTTTTTATATTTGATAATATATTTACAATTGCTAAAGTAATGCAATATTTTTTAGCATAGACTTAATTAGTTACTTCTTTTTAACTAATTCAGCAGATATTAAATCAAACTATTCATTAACTAAATTTTAAAATTAACTTTGAGAGGTTTCAGATTTCTAAAATTATTCCTTTATCACTTATAATTAATCTTAAAAGCTTTATTGCCGATTTTTAAAATAATTCAATTCCTCTTCAACTTTTTTAAATGCAGTGTGTATTTCAAATTTAACAACTTTAGAATTATTAACTTCTAAATCTTAAAATAGTTAAGATAATGATTTTACTTTATTTTGCATAATTTCAATTTCTAAAATAGTTATTAATTATAATATTTTACCACTTTTATATTCTTATATTATATTTTTCATTTTTTCAACTTCTTTTTCAAATTCATAAATTCTATATTGTTCTTTTTCCACATTTTCAATTTTAGAAATCAATTATTCGTTTTATTATTTAATCATTGATCTATTATCACGATTAAGTTTATGTAAGGTTTAGGAATCTTATTTAATAAGAATATTTGCTTGTTAAATTTAAGAGATAGCTTGTTTGATATCAATCTAAAAATAAAAATAAAAAAAAAATACAATATGTTATTCTGTAAATAGTTTGAGTGCATATTTAGTTTAGAATTGTTGAATTTAATCTTAAAGTTTATTAATTCTTTCTTCAGAATTATTTTTGAATGAACGAATATCATTTTTAGTTAAAAAGATGTCTGAAACATAGGATTTGAAATCATTGAGTTTTTCACTTTAATTAAAGATAAGTTAGTCTATTTATTTTTTAACTTCTTTAGTTTCATTTTAAACATTGGTTTCAATTAATTCTAATGATAAAGATTTAAATGACCTATAAGATTATTCTCTTGTAAAAATTTATCACGTGAAAATTTGAGTTCAATTTCTTCTAGATCTTTATAATTTGGAAAGAATTGATTATTACTATTAACAGTGATATAAATGCAACTGCTAATATATTCTTTATCGAGACATTTTTCTAGAATTTCTCTTTGATGATCTGAATTGTAATTATGAATTTTGAAAATTTGTTAGAAAGCATCTAAGATTTCATTAAATTTCAAGAGTGTTGTAATAATAATTTCCTACATATATTTATGTTATTTAAATTAATATTAAATGATCATAAGAAATAGTCTGCAATAGCTTTTTTTGAATTTGTAGCTCTATCATTAGGAGCAGCTTCAAATAGCTTATAATATTTCTTTAGATTTTCATCTAATTCAAGAATAGAAGCAACATTACCACATCTAGAATAAATAAAAGATAAATAATTAACCTATAACAATAATTAGGAGCAGACCAAACAGTAACTAAAGAATTATCAAACATTAATTTAAATCCTTCCATAGCTAATTAATGTGCTCTACAGATGAGTGAAATGCCATTTCTACGATTAAATTCTTTAACAACATCTGCTCCAAAAACAAAGCCTGCTCCTCTAGCACTTTAACTCCATCCTTCAATTTCTAGAAGATCAAATTTCTTATTAATTACCATCAGGATCTGACCACATTAAATCACACATCACACCTTCATGTGGTACTTCTTATTTTCTATTTATGACTCTAATTTCATCAATTGTTTTTATATATGGACTTAAACCACCATGTACACAGAATATATTATCATTGACAACTGCTGCCAATGCTAAATAATCAAAAACTTCAGTGCAATATTTCCATACATTCAAAGTACTATATTTCCTTAGACATTCATCATAAAATCCATAAACTTATGTTATTTGTCTTGATTCATGATTTCCACGTATTCTATTATATATATTCTATTTATACAATGTTATCTAATCTGGATATCTCACTTTTAATGCCAATAATAATAAAAATGTCTCTACACTATTATATCCTCTATCTACAAAATCTCCTAAAAATAAATAATTTGTCTCTGGAACATCTCCACCTACTTTAAATAATTCCATTAAGTCATAAAATTATCCATGAATATCTCCACATATCTAAATATACTTTTTATTTACAGTCACTGGAGCTTCTACTCTTATTACATTATCCTCATTATTTAATATATCTTTTGCTTTGTTGCATAATATTTTAACATCTGTTTCCTTTAGATTCTCACCATTTTTTAATGTTTCAATCCACTAATCTATATCTGACATTATATGCAAAGAATTTTTATTTTTTGATTAATTATATTTATATTTAATTTACATCATAATAACTATTGTAACTTTATTACTTATAATCTCTATCTTAAATAATTTACACCCTTTGAGCTACTTTTTGTTATCTTTGGTTATAATTACAATTCTTATTCTGATGTTTCTGTTCTTTATGTTATAGATTCACTTTTCTTTTAATTAACTTCAAATTATTACTAAGTTTTATCATCATTCAAATGTACTTTATACATTGATTAAGATTTATTAGAAGACGATCTATTTGTTATAGATTTCAACACAGACCCTCCTCTACTTTATCTTTAAGTAGAAAGCTCTTATGATTGATTATTATTATTATTGAGTAACTATTTTATATTTACATTCGATGTTATATTACTTCTTGAAGATTTCATTACAGTAAAAAGAGGTTATACGTATAACTTAGAATTAGAAACATTTGATGTAATACTTATATTATGTTCTCTATTTGATATTAGACCATTTAGATTAAGTTATAAATTTGTCTAATTTATATTTACATTTTATTAAGTTTAACTCACTTCGAAATTACTTTAACATCGATTATGTTTAGTAATTGGGTTGAATATTAATCTAAATTCTTTAACTCTCTTCCAAAATCTACACTATACATCTTCCTACCTTACAAATTAATCTTTAATAAATTTTATCTCTAAACACCATAAGAATATAGGCTTATCTAATAGGCACATAATAATATTTATTTCATTTAATTATCCTCTAACTTAATAGATCATTTAAATTCTTTGAACCAATTATTAACTTAACATATTTATTTATGATCTATAATGTGGAGTTAATTTTAAACATTATTTATTTACTTAATATGTAAATTAATCACATTCTTAAATAAATGTATAATTTTTATTCCATTATAATGAGATATACTATCCTTATTAAAAAATTTCCTACAAAATTACAGGGTTTTCAATAATGTTAGGATAAGTTTCAAAATGAACTAATAATTATTATATTTATTCAATTGATATTGGCTCATTTTTTAATTAAATTTAACCAAAACCTTCAACAATATAAGGTGATTTAATTGTTATTATGCTCATTTAAATGTTATTTTATTTAAGATAGCTAATAATTGAAGCAGGAGTACAATTTATGGATTTTCTTTTAAGGATTTTATTATTTTATGAAAAGTACCATTGAATTTTAAATCCAAAATTTATGATAATAGTTTAAGGAATATGAATAGAAAATTGAAAAGGATTAGCTTATTAAGCATTCCATAGCTCATTTATTAACGTATACATTTATTTATATAATGATAATAATAATAAAAAAATATAATTGATGAAGCAATCAATTCTATCCACCAGATAATTGTTAATCTTCTTTAATATTAGAATCTTAGAATTATTATTATGATTCAATTTTAGAATCCTATAATTACTATTAGAACTCAATTTTTAAATTAGATTCTTGAGATTATTATTAATGATTATTTTCATTTTCAGAAATTTATTACTATTATTATTATTATTAGATATCCTTTGATTATTCTTTCATTTTTCTGCGAACAATATTATTCTAAAATATTTTAATAATTAATACATTAATTAAGTATTTTGAATAAGGATTGAATTTTTAATGATGGGATCTACATTAAGAAGGTGATCTACTTTTAATGATATCAGACATTAATTTGAAGATTTTGTTTGTTTTTTTTAATTCAGAACTTTCCATGACTTCTCTATGTTATTCTAAAAAATTCAAATAAACTTAATGTTCTTAAGCACTCCAATGTCCTATTGATAATAATAATTAGAAATACCTGTATTAAATTATGGATTGTGTGATTTTTTAATATGTTTTCTTTTAATTTTATTATCACCTAAATCCTTAGTTTAACTTTAGTTAGCATTTTCTACACCCTAGATTAGAAAATTTAAATTACTTGAAATTGATTAAGTAGAGCTGCATTAATCATTAGTTATTATTACAAAAGTTGTTGAGTAAATAAATCAACTACTCTAGGTTCATCAGTAATAAGTGGTAGATTATTCATTTAAGAATAAAATTGTGCTTATAGCTTCAATTATTCTAATTAAACAGTTTAAAGTAGAAGATCAGGATTCTAGAACATCTATGTAAATTGTGGTAATAAAAATTGTGAATCAATCTCTTGTTTGTTGCTTTCTAATAATATTATATTATTTATTACAAATACAAGGAGAATTTTCTTCAATTAGAGGAACAATACAATCTTTGGATGATGGGTTTAAACGATCCATTTTATATTTTTTAAATTTTAATTAAGATTTATATATCTGATTCAGATATAAGAAATGAATTTAATTATTTTTTTATATAATTTTTTTTATATTATTCAAATTTTCTAACAAACCATAACAGACACATCACACCAACTTCCCAAAAATAGATTATTCCCACTTACTATTCCTCCTGCAAGTCCTTTTGATAAATATCTATTTTAGGATAAAATTCTTAATTGATCTTTATTCAAATCATACTAACCTACAGCTCCCCAATACTCAAAATTGGTTTATCTATCTAAGTCATTAGTCTTAACAAAACTATCTAATTAGAAATAATTATATAATTTTGGAATCAATCCTAAAACCAATGTATTACTTTCCTCTTAATATTCAATATTATCTATTCCATTTTACACAGGAACAAATCTTTTAAAGACTAAATTCTCTCCTTAAATCTAATATTCAGTAAATCCTTTTTCAATTGAATCAGCTACCCAAACTAAATCTTTTTTATTCCAAGTTAAACCATTTCTCATTATTCCTGAAGTATTTGCTAATTACTTACATTAGGGTTAAATTAAACTTTATTTCTATTTATTAAATTAACAATCTAAAATATATGTAGTCTTTTATTTGGTCAACTAATAAAATAATGTTTTTATTATATGTAATGCATTAGCTTTATGTCTACCTTCTTTTGGATCAGGTAATGGCATATAAGTTGTAATTAAAAGTCTATTATCTTCTATTACAACCAAATCATTTAATATTCCTGTATATTATTCATCCATAATAAGTGAATGTTCATATGTTAATTCCAATTATTCATTTATCCTAAATATTTCTATTCTTTCTCCACCATTATGATATGCATGATTTATTACAAATAAGAAATCTCCATCTTTCTATCTTCTTATATATATTCCATGAATATACAAAGCGACATCTTTAGGAAAGTTTTTTAATTCAAGCTTCATTAAACTATAATTTTTTTTATTAGAATTCAAAATTGCATAAATACCCTACTATTCTAATTCTGGTTTCCCTCTAGCATATACTTTTTAGAAATTTCCAGATCCTATTATTATTGTTGTGGAATTAAATTAAGTCATATCTTCAGGTCCTCTTATGTCCTCTTTTAAATATTTACAATTTCCATATTCATTATAACTCATCACTGGCTTAAAAACGTCTAGCTCTGTTGCTAGTTTGAAGAAAATTCCTAAAAATACACCACCAAAAATAAATATATATTTCATATAAAATAAATAATTAATTTTCTAAGATTCAAGGTTAACTTTAGAACTAATCATACATTAATTTTATTAAAACATATTTGAATAATCTTAGCAACTAATTCACTACAATTCATTTTAAGTTTTCCAAATTTTATTATTCTTTTTATTACAATTATATATTTCAAAAAATTTACGATTGAAGTAACTATCATCAATAAAAATTTTAATTAATATAATTATATCTCATATTCTATACTAGCTCTAAACAATAATTTATTCTTTATTAAGAATTTCAATTAGTTAATTGAAATATTTTTTATTTTACAAACTTAAATTTACAAATTATAAGTTTGTAAAATAAATTTTCCTTTCTATTATCATCATAAAACTACAACAATTTTTATAATCAGCTATTGATTTGTTATATAGAAGGTAGAATATAATTAGCCAAGATCAAGCAATTGGATATATTAAATACTAATTGTAGGTTCATAAGCCAATTTATTAGCTAAATATAAGTATTTATGTATTTATTTCTTGATATTTCTAAAAATAGATAATGAATTTAAGGTTATATTCATATTTTTGAGGAGTTAATTACAGCTTTACTAAAGAATTGAGATTTTGACTAATATTATGATTTTTGATATAAGTTATAGCATAAATTAGTATATAAATAAAAAATCTATAAACATAAAAAATGAATAAAGTATTTTAGATGAATATTTAGAATATATTGCATTTATTTAATAATATTAAAATATTGATTTATATTGAATTGATGTATAATTATTTAACTCATTATTTTAATGTTTCAGATGCATTACCAACTTTGACAACACATCTATATTTTGGTCTTCCATTAAGTAATGTATCATAAGCATTTTTAAAATTTTCAAATTAAAATTCTTCACATGTTGGATAAATTTTATGTTTATTTGCAAAAGCAATCATTTCATAATTTTCCTAAAAATGATAAAAATAATGAATTACTTATCTCGATCCAACCAAAGATCCAATAAATGAAATTTATCTGCATACTAATTAAAAGAATGGTAATTGTAATTCAACTTTATTAACAGCAGGAATTCCAACCATAATAAAATCTCCTCCATTTTTTAATAGATTAGTTTAAGCTATAAATTCATCAACAGTACTAGCATGTGCACAATTTAAAATGATATCAAATCTACCTGATGCTTTAGCCATTTATTATGGATCTTTTGAAACAATAAAATCAATGGCTCCATAAGATTTAGCTTCTTATTCTTTATCTGCTGAAGTAGATATTGCAGAAGTTTTCATACCTAATGCAGCTGAAAATTTAATTGCTAAATGTCCTAAACCTCCAATACCAATAATAGCAACTTCTTTTTTAGGATTAAAATATCGTTTTAAAGGAGCGAATACAGTAATACCTGCACATAAAAGAGGAGGTGTTAAATTTTAAGGTAAAGTATTTGGAATCGGAAAAGCCCATTTTGCAGGAAATTATACATGAGTAGCAAATCCACCGAATTTTGGTAAAGGAATAAAATGTTCATCTCCCATTTATCCACATAATTAATCATTTCCTTATATACAATATTTACACTTTCCACAACTATCTCTTATAAATCCTGCACCTACTAAATCACCTATTTAAAATTATGTAACTTTATCTCCTTTCATAACTATATGACCTAATATTTCATGTCCTGGAACACTTGGATAATTTATTGGAAACCAATCTTAATTAACAAGATGGCCTTTTTTAATTTATATTTTGTTTACAATCTGTGTAACATAAACCAAAATATGTTTATTGAATTCTCACTTCATGAGCTTAAATTGCTGGAAATTTAAATGGATATAGAACAGCTTCTGTGTTTGGTCCTTCAAATGACCATGCAAATCCTTCTGCTTCTTCTTTTGGGACTAATTTATATACTGAATGTTCTTTTGTCGCCATCTTTTATTATTATATTCAATCATAAATCCATTTAACAATTCATCTTAAATAAATTATATTTTCATGAATCACCATATAAATATCCAATTATTATATTCATTACATTATTAACATTGTTTTATTTATATATTAACTACTTTTATTCAATCTAAAATTCTATAATTTACAATGTAACAAATTATTTAACTAAACTATTCTTAATTAAGTATTAATTCTATTACTTATAATTTTATATTATAATTAAAATAATAATATTTCTTTTTCATTATTAATATTATTTTATTAAATGAAGATAGGGTAATTAGTTCCAATTTCAGAATAAATTAAATCTAAATATAAAGACTTGTAGCAATATTCTCTCATGTAATATTTAGGGTCATATTTCGAGCTTACTCTTTTAATGTCTATACTTGATTTTCTATTAACTTATCATATTGAAGATTAACTTTAAAGATTAGTTAAACCAAATGGAATATATTCAAAATCATCATAAATAATTATTGACAAAATTTAACATTGCATTATAAAAGAAAGAAAATTATCATTATTTTATGAATAAATTTAAATTGAAGATATTTAATATCAAAAAGTCAAAGAATTTCTTCAATAATATTGCTATGCTTAATAACAATAATTCAATTTTTTATTTAAAGAATAACTAACAACTTTAGCTTAGATTTTTTAACTTTCTTTTTATATTTTTGGTGAATTAGAATTAAAAATTCCAAATAAAAAATAATAGTGTATTTTTCTTTATTAAGATAAAAATCAATATTATTACATTTAATAGTATGATGAGAATCGAAATTAAAAAAATCAACAAAATAATTGCTCTTCATACAAAAATATGGATTAAATTTATTTAAGTAATAAAACCCAATTAGAATCAGAAAATGATTGTTAAGTGAGTAAAAGCAAATTGAATGAAAATTAATTCCTAAAATAAGATAATATTTATATTAATGATAAAGAAATATAATAATCCTAATAAATAGTCTAAAAGTCAACAGAGGTAATTTAAATGGAAAATCAAAAATATTAAGAGTATTCAGAATAAAAATTGTTAATTTGTTTGAAATGCAAAGATAAATCATAAATTCAAATTTTTATTAATAAATCGTGCAATCATCATTTTTGTTTTCAATGCTTGAGTTAATTTATAACTGATTAGGATGTTAACTATTCATGTTTAGAAAAAAACTGTGAATAAATAATAGATTCTCATTCTTTTTAATAATTTTCTTAAAATTTATTAAATAATAATGGAAATTAAATAACAAAAATAATAGTTAAAGCTGAATTTAAAAATTGCAGTGGATGTTCAAAAAAGGTATTGAGAAATTTATAATTTACAAATTTGTGTCTACATACTTTTTGTATAGACTGTTCCATTAAATTTGCAAAAAATACATAAATTAAAATTTATTGTCCATATTTTGGCTGTCTTCAAAAAATTGCCTATGAATAATTAATGGAATATTTAAAATCCGAAAAAATTCTATTTTAGTGCTCTAAATGTGAAAAACAATTAGAAAGAGAAAATTTATTTTTAAATAGACTCTGTTCTCATTTTTTGTGTTTTGATTGTTCATATGAGTTGGTGATAAAAAATAGCAACAGTTAATTGTATCAGCCTTGTCCTATCAATTATTGTAGTTAAATGTTAGATTCATATTAATTCAATTAATTTTTTGAGGAAAACTAAAATATAGCACTTTAAGAATAAGAAAAAAAAGAATAATTGTTCGAAGAAATATAAAATTAAGAATCTCAATCTGATATATAATTTGAAGGAAAAGTTGAAAAAATTACTTAAGCTGAGAATTTCAACTAATCCCCATAAATTTTAAATTCAAACAATAATTATAAATCTTAAATGTAAACAGATGAGGATGATGATGAATATAATAATAATGATTAGACTTATGTTGAATGCACTTTATGTTAAACTACTTTTTCTGACTACAATCTTCGTTAAAAATTAAACTGTAAATTGCATTAAATTGGTGTTTGTTGTTCTTTAGAAAATGAAAATTGTCCTCAGTGTGCTAAGAAGAATTATTATAAATCCAAATATTGCTTTCAATGTAAAATAATAGATTTATACTAGCCAAATTAAAATTATCCATCGTCAATTAAGAGTTTGATTTTTATAATTTTTAAACTACCAGTTATTGAGATTAATTAAAATCTACTTAAATTTAAATTTTATTAATAACTAAAAAGTTTTTCTGTTTAATATTCGTTAGCAAAATGTGAAATATTTGGAATTATATTATTGTTACACTTAACAGGCATAATAACAGAATAAATATTTTGTTATTTTAGTTCCTCATTCTAATCATTTGAGAGCAGAATTATTTTTTTTAACTAAATTTAGATTAAGATCTGGAAATTAATATATAAGATGTCTAAAGAATAAGTTATACAGATCAGAGAGTCAAGCTAATTTTTATTAATATAATTGTCTCCAAATTCATCTTTTTTTTTAAGAATTTGAATATATTTAAAAAAAAATTTTTTAATAACAGTTATTATTAAATATCATAATTCAATTTCATGAAATAAAAAGATAAATGAATGAATATTTATATGTTCTAATTTTTTCTTACTCATAAAATTTATTGGATATGCCATAAATTAAATAAATAAATGGTCCTTATTATATTTAATTATAGTTTATATATATGGGTTTTATTTTAAATGAACTCATATACATAAAAAATTTCAATTTTAAACATGATTAAAAGTTTTTTTTGAATTATTTTTAGGAGTCCCAGTTTCATATTCATTTGATTGTACTTCTTTAGTTTTCGGTAAATGTTACATTAAAAGATAGAAATCTTCATCCGATAAGTTCTATTCATCATCTTAAGGCTCTTCATTTTCAATTGCTTTTCCTAAAAATAAGCTTTATGATTAGTTTAACTGTTAAATTTATAAAGTGTTTTATTGATTTTCAATTGAGGCTTATGGATTCTAAAAAATTATAAATAAACCACTTACCATTTTGATTATATTAATTTCTTCAAGCGAATAATTATCTATATTTTCTTATTTTAACTCTTATGGTATAATATTTTCAATCTTCTAATTAGTTGGTTTATCTTGTTCAAATTATTCAAATTATTCAAATTTTAATTTTATTCCAATGTTATGAGAATTTCTTATAACTTATTTATCACAAAAAGTGTTTAATATGAATTATAACCTAGATACTTCATATAACTGATTGGTTAGACATAATTTAGATTGAGCTATTTCTAATAATTTGTTATATTTATCTAAAAATAATAATGATAATTTTTTTTATTTATACAAAATTTGATTTACTTTTCCTAGAAGGCTTTTTTTAAATGTAACGTCTTTGATTTAAGGATAATACATTTCAATTAGAGTTCTTAAGACTTTGAGTTCTAGATTTTTCTCATTTATCATATATGCTATGTGAGAAAAGAATAAAAAGAAAGAAATAATAGATCCAATATTTGCCAAAACTTCTGAGACTTTAGGGTATTCTACATGCAATGTTTATTATAATGTTCCTAATTCAAATTCAAAAGCTATAAAGACGTTATTTTAAAAAATATGAGTAAAATAATCTAAGTCCATTTATTATATGTAAGATTATATTGAACTAGGATATTCAAGGATTTCTAAGCTTTCCAACAAGAATCCAGTATCTACTGAGATATTTGTTGAACCAACAACAATTTAACTAAAATAAGTAGTTCTATTATCGAAGGATGCATAGTAGTCTTATTCAACAACATCAATTTTTTTTGTGGAGGTATTATATTAATTCATAAATGTATGCACTGATAATTAATTTTATTTTTGATTGAAAAATTATTTAATTCTTTCCTCTTTAGCACATTTCCAACCATCTGGTAATAGATCTTAAAAGCAAGACTAGAATATTAAAAGATATTCTTTATTTGGATGGTCTAATGATTCATGTTCATTATTAGAGAGTTCTATATTTTTTACTTCTATTAAATAAGTGCCATGCTTTTCTGATTTTTTATTAGGTAATAAAACTTAAGGTTCTTAAATTTCATCTTCTAATATTTCATATATCATTGGTAATAAAATTACATTATTAGGGTCAAATGGATCTATTTAATCTTTTATACTTGTATGTTTTCTCAAACAAAATGAAGCTACTTAATCAAATGAAAGTGAATATGTATCAATCTTTGTTTATAAACTTGTAATTTTTGGCAAAATTTTTCCAGAATTCCATAAAATCAATTCATAAATGAGATATGCTAAGCTTAATCCATAAAGCACAACAGATAGCAACCCTCCCAAACTTGTTTTGAATTATACTTCTCCATGAGCATAACTTGGTTTATAACTTGCTCCAAATTGATCTATTCTCCTCAAGAATTCAGCAATATTATTAAGCATTTAATAAATTACACTTTAATACCAAAATTCTGAGATTTGTTTGATGACATAATTTTAAGTTTAATTATAATTAATATAAGAATTTACGTCATCAATGATATATTGAATAATATAAATTTATAAATTTATAAATTTATAAGTTAAAATTAGTATAAATATAATCAAACACAAATAAATTATCGTATTCATTTATTATAATTAATACGATATTCAAAATCTGAAATAATCAATTAATCTTGATTTCTCAACAAAAAAAATATAAACTAAGTTCAGAATAAAAATGTATGTTATCTTATTTTAAGAAATTAATTCTACTAAATTAAAAATATTTAAAATGAAAAAGAGTATATTTCCAGCTAATTAAAATAAGTATTACGTTTTAGCAAACTACTTTTTCATAATAGGGAATGCCCAATATAAAATGCATAATCCATTAAATCCAAAGTAGTATAGGAGAGACATAGCAGAGATAGGTAATACAATCCATGTTAATTGTTATCTAAATAAATAACATACAATAACAACAGCAATTATTCCTTCCCACATAACAGCACCTATGTATATGGAAATAGATAGTTCAAAAGTGTCAGCAATAAAACAGTGTAATTAATACCAAATAAAAAGGGATACAGTGGATAAAATAATTTGTAAGGTTCCTTTTTTATAAATTTAAGAAAATAAGTGAGAAAATCCATAACAAAAATAAACAATTCCAACTACAAATCCAAATGGAATTGAATTAGCTAATATAACAAAACTAAACCATTTGAATGGTAAAGAGAATAAAAACAAGACAGAATTCAAAAATCCAATAGTTTATAAGAATGACATGATGATGTATATTAAAATACCCAATCTATTAGCATATGAAAAACTGNCTTAATCAAATGAAAGTGAATATGTATCAATCTTTGTTTATAAACTTGTAATTTTTGGCAAAATTTTTCCAGAATTCCATAAAATCAATTCATAAATGAGATATGCTAAGCTTAATCCATAAAGCACAACAGATAGCAACCCTCCCAAACTTGTTTTGAATTATACTTCTCCATGAGCATAACTTGGTTTATAACTTGCTCCAAATTGATCTATTCTCCTCAAGAATTCAGCAATATTATTAAGCATTTAATAAATTACACTTTAATACCAAAATTCTGAGATTTGTTTGATGACATAATTTTAAGTTTAATTATAATTAATATAAGAATTTACGTCATCAATGATATATTGAATAATATAAATTTATAAATTTATAAATTTATAAGTTAAAATTAGTATAAATATAATCAAACACAAATAAATTATCGTATTCATTTATTATAATTAATACGATATTCAAAATCTGAAATAATCAATTAATCTTGATTTCTCAACAAAAAAAATATAAACTAAGTTCAGAATAAAAATGTATGTTATCTTATTTTAAGAAATTAATTCTACTAAATTAAAAATATTTAAAATGAAAAAGAGTATATTTCCAGCTAATTAAAATAAGTATTACGTTTTAGCAAACTACTTTTTCATAATAGGGAATGCCCAATATAAAATGCATAATCCATTAAATCCAAAGTAGTATAGGAGAGACATAGCAGAGATAGGTAATACAATCCATGTTAATTGTTATCTAAATAAATAACATACAATAACAACAGCAATTATTCCTTCCCACATAACAGCACCTATGTATATGGAAATAGATAGTTCAAAAGTGTCAGCAATAAAACAGTGTAATTAATACCAAATAAAAAGGGATACAGTGGATAAAATAATTTGTAAGGTTCCTTTTTTATAAATTTAAGAAAATAAGTGAGAAAATCCATAACAAAAATAAACAATTCCAACTACAAATCCAAATGGAATTGAATTAGCTAATATAACAAAACTAAACCATTTGAATGGTAAAGAGAATAAAAACAAGACAGAATTCAAAAATCCAATAGTTTATAAGAATGACATGATGATGTATATTAAAATACCCAATCTATTAGCATATGAAAAACTGCACATTCTTAACATATGTACATTCCACTTAGATTTACAATACCAACAAAATTAATGTTGACAAGCTTTACATGTCATATGTTAACAACCTCCATTTCTTTAAATTTAAACTCCACATTGAGGACATTCATTTGTAAATAAAAAACAATATATGAAATCCTTGATATTAAAATACATATTTGAAAACCCATATTCTAATTAAACAACCTAAGATGATATAGAGAAATCCAACCATTTAGTTTAGCAAGAAATACAATGTAAAGGTTAGTCACATCTTAAATTTAAATCAATAAATCCAAAATTATTACATCTGCCATTAGGACATGGTTTAATATCTTAATTTTTTAAGTATTCTTTTAATAAGATTTCTGAAAGTTATAATTCGTAAAGTGGATATTTACAAATATTTTAGAGTTCTTATCTTGAATAGATATATGAACAATTTTAGTTAGGACATTTGAAGTTAGTAATGTATGTTTCATTGTTTTTTATTCCAAACCAATTTATTAAACAAGGAATGCAATTATAACAATTGCATGGAGTTATAAATGAATCATTTGAGAAACAAATTTGACAAATTTTCATATTTATATATTTCTGACAAATTAATAATATTTTTAGATCCAAAATTTATATAAATAGTCAAAGAATATCGTAATATTGAAGCACTTATGCTAATGAGTCTTTTTTAACAGGTTTTGAGATGTAATAATCAATTCCATTTTAATAACATTGTTCTTTTGTTTCATTATCTGTAAATGCAGTACATGCTATAATTGAAATTGAAAATTTCTTTTTGATTTATCTAGATGCTTCCCATCCATCTAAAAGAGGCATATTAATATCCATAAATATTAATTAATATTATTTATCACTACATCTACTACAATATGCTATTTTTATAATAAAATATACTTTTTTTTTAATTTGTAAAAATTAAATCTACACATTCTTTTCCATTAAAAACCTAATCTGAAGATAAATTGAATTATTCTAATAATATTGATAGTGCCATTATATTGATTTATTCATCATCTACAATTAGAATTAATGGGCAACGACAATCTGAATTCAATTAATTAATTTTTATCTAACTTTGTTATTATGATATTTATTATTATTATTATAATTATTATTATTATTATTAATCTGATGGTTTAATATATTTAATTCTATTTTGATATTCATCAATTGAACATTCTTTGTTGACTGAATCTTAAGAAACAGCATCAATTAATTTTTAGACAAGTTTTAATTTATTATGAGGTCTTCTTTCTCTTATTTAATTAATCTCATTTGGAGGTACTTTATTATTCAATAAATGTGAAAATTTAGATCTCATTTGAGTCATTCTTAAATGTTCAACTCCAGCATTTACTTAGCTTTGTCTAGTGTCAATTATAACTTTTTTATTTAATTATACTAAAGGACTTCTAGGATTATTTGGTTTTATTGAAGGACTTATAATTTAATGGTAAACAGAAAACCAACAATGAAATCCTTTACCTGTTGAAGTTTCAAATCTCAATCCTCCACCTTTTTCATATCTCTATTATGATAAGGCTTCTGCTATCTTATTACTAATAAATAAACCTAAACCAAAACCAGCAGTATTTTTTGAAATCTTTGATATTGATGGTACTCCTTACTATAATAATTATACTAAACGTTATTATTCCTCTTTTGTCATTCCTATACCTGTGTCTTCAACATGAAAAATAATTTCTTAATGTTTTTAATTTAATATTTATTTTTCAACTCTCAATTTTATATTACCATGTAATGTAAATTTTTATGCATTTGACACTAAATTTATTAAAATTTATTTAATTCTATTTTTATCTGATATTATTTCTTAAATCTATATATTATTTTCAAATTCAATTTCTAAATTCTTTTTTTTAATTTAATCCTTAAATAATGAAACCACTTCTAATATAAGTTCTCTAATATTGAAATTAGAAACTTCCAAACTAAATGTTTTACCTAAAATACTGTTATAATCCATCATATCTAATACCATACTATGCATAACCTTTCCATTGGCTAATATTGGTTTAAAAAATTATTCTTAAATATATTTTGGTACTTATTTATGACATTCGGCAACTTATGCTAAAGCAAGTATATAATTTAATGAAGTATTATATTCATGACTAAAACTTTTAAATAATTATTATATAGTTGTTTATGTAAACACTTTCTTAATCTACAATTTATACTCTTCGACATTTTATATAATTATGGTGAAAGATTTTGAATCAAGAATAAAAATCTTCAAATAAAATTCATTAAACCCTTTAATACAAAAAACTTCAAATTCATAAGGATATTTTTGAATTTATTTTAATTATTCTAACACTTCTTTTAATGTATAACTTTATTAAAATTCCTTTATATCTTAAGCCGATGGAAACTTACAACTAAATTAATCCTATAACACTGATTTAGTAGATTTATCTATTGAAATCAAAGGACTTTCTAAAATATTTTGAATTGTTGTGTTTTTCAATAAATTATGAGCTCTTGAATTAGACATAATAAGATTATAGGTCCAATCTAATTTTATAATTCCTACTAAATTGTTTTGCATTTCTTATAATCGATCAGAATCAGAATTTGTTCTTATGTGTATTGTATCCTCGAAATCAGTATCATTTCGTTTTAATTATCTGTCTTGTTCTTTTGGATTAACTAATGAGAATAGGATTAAAATAAATATTATAACAATTGGCTAACCATTATTTAAATTTAAAAGGACTTTCCAAACACATAGAGAAACCAAGTGTAAAACTTTGCAGATGAGAAAATAATATCTCTTTGTTTCATTTTTATTTAAGGTATCATAAATCTAAGGAGGTAGTAGAAAAAGGAAAAGTCTTTCTGAATTAATTGCAGAAAGTATAACTATGATATGAAAAATACATACTTACAACATTCAATATCAAGAGTAATATTGGAACCAAAATACACAATGATTCTCTAGTTTTTTATAAATATTGAACTGAAAGGAAACAAAGTATTATTGCAAATTCAATACCATGGTAAAACAGCTATCTCTATCATATTAATAATGTACTCAATCCCAAAAACCATTTCATAGATTGTATTACAAAGCCAAATGCTACTATATAAAAAAGCTAATATCATTTAAAATAAAAATAATGTTAAATTAAAAAAATTAGAACAACAAAGATAATTAATACAAGTGCTATCAGTATTCAATATTTAAAATAGTTTTTATCATTTTTTTTTAATGAGACTAGATAATCAATTTCTTCATGATATTTTTCTATATTTTTTTCTTCAAAAATCATATTACACATTCAATATATTCTTAATTTAATTATTATACATTCAAATTAATGCATGCCTCAATCTCTTTCTTATCCTTATTACTTGAATTTTAGAATTATTCATTCTCTATCTCAAGAAATAGATATTTTTAAAATAATAAAAATCCTATTTCTTATAATGAGTAATTAATATTTGATCATTATTTGGGAGACTATTTATTTTTGAATTTCATAAAAATTACAATATTTTCATTGTTGTATAGTTTTCTTACTTAAATTAAGATTCCTGTTTAGAAAATTTATTTTGTGATAATCCTCAAATTTAAGTTTATTTTAGTTATTTAACTGAAATTTAAAAATTCTATTTTAAGTAATTTCAAGAGTAGTAATTATCTAATGAATTTCATAATACGTCAACTTCAAATCTGATTTTCTAATAATTACTCTTATCTTACATGCTTAAATGGTATTTTACTTAATTGATTGAATTTAATAAGATTTTCAATCTATTTCTAGATTTAAAGTATTTTGTTTTCTATAATTTCCTTAGAGTTTTTTAAATTTAAATCAAGGTCCTCAAAATCAATATTCATGTATCTTTCAAGATAATTAATGATATTATTTTGAAAATAAAAATATATAGATATTTTAAATCATTTAGCGGATTCTATGTAGGGACTGTTGAGTTCGCTTGTTTAACTTAAAGATATTTGTTGCCTATTAAAAATTTGGATTAAAGAAGTTTTATTACTGTTGACGTTAAGGTCGCTTTAATATACAGTAAGGTCAGGTGGAATGCAAAATTGATTATAAGACTCTCTTGATGTATTAGAAATAATGCTTTGTGGTTCACGTTGAGCAATTTCTGAGTTTGAATAGCAATAATATGAATCTGAGCTTTATTCACTGAATTCCTAAGGTTTTTTAAGTGCTTTATCTTATGCCTTTTCTGAGAATCTTTTAAATGCCTTGAAACACATCATTACATATAATAATTAAACACATGGATTAACTCCATTAATATAGATTCTATTTTTTCTAATTCTTTATAAAGTTTATTCTTCATGTTATTTTACTTTAGATTTAGCTTCTTTATTAGTTTTTTGCATAAATTATTATTAGAACATTTTCATAATGGTAAAGAATACATAATGATATTCTAGTTCTCCTTCATCTGTGGCTGTCATTTCCATAGTCATAATCATAGTTGCTACTTTCTTTTTAGAATCTGCTGTTACAATATTAATAATTCTATCAATATTCTCTTGAGTTTATTTAACATCCTAATTAAATTTCTTCCAGTCATCCAAAGCTGATATAATTTTTTCATTTAAATCATAACCTAGAGGAGATTTAATTGTTAAAACAAGATTAATCAATTATTTTACTTTGATATATTTTCCTCCATAATGCTTAGATAAAGGAGCCCAACCATCTATAAAATCTTATTCAAATTCTTTGAATCTTTATAAAGGATTATCTGAATTGATATAAAACTTTTCGTATTATTAAATTACAATCAATACAAATAAATTTAACATGATTCTTTAAATTGCTATTGAAAATATTATAAAGAATAGACTATGCACTGCTCCATGAGATTCCATTATATCATAAATTATTAAATATTGACCTTCACCAGTAGTACATCTAAATAATGTTAATAGTGCATGGTGAAAATTCTTAAAATTATAAGTTTCATTAATAATATTTCCTTCTTTAATATCAGAATATAAAAATGCTGCTAGGATTGCAAATATACAATACATTAATAACATAAGTAAGATTAATTCAAATAATTCGGGTAATGCAAAAGTAGCAGTATCAATTAGTTTTTTTAAACCTTTCAACTATTTTACCAATCTAAATAATTTTGTTACTCTTAATACTCTAAACACTCTAAATAATTAAGGACCAGATTACAAAAAAGAATTTTAGTTACTAGCATCATTGAGTTTCAGAATGGTATCAAAACCTGATGTCAAAACAACGAAAAAATCAAATTAATTCCAACTATTCCTAAAGTATCCTCTTGGACCATATGCAATTATTTTTAGAATACATTCTCCAATGAAAATAAAGTTGAAACATAGATTCAAATTCTCTAGTATCTAATTGTAATTACTTGAAGATTCTAAAAATTAAATTTATGCTTACCATCATAATTCAAGGATAACACAATTATGTTGAAAATTATAAGAAATATTATTATTCCATCAAAACATTTGTTCGATATAATTTTGAAAATAGCTGCTCTACATTTATTTAATGGAGGATAATATAATGCAAAATTAGGGTTTGAAGATATTATCATTTTCTATATATTTATCCAATCTTCTTAATCAGCTGAAATCACCTTATCTTTTAAAGAAAGTTCTGCAAATTTATAGTTAACAAAAATGACACCTGTAAACAAATCCATCAATAATATAGATCCTGTATAAATAAATATAAGAAAATATAATATTATCCATAAATTAGAATTTTTCTTAGGACCATCTTCACTTGCATCAATATACCAATATATCTGTTTATCCCAATCATCTCTTCTACTGAGAATGAATAATGTCAATATTGCATTAAAAATATTATCAAAATTCATATTTCGATAACTCCATTCTCCTCCAAGCTATTCGCATTTTTATTAATCATAATAATTAAATTCATTTTTTGTGAAAATTTCACAATAGTGCATTTTATCTTATAGCAAACTTACACCTAAAATTCCAAACATAATAAACACTAAAAGGATTATAAGAGTCACATTTATTACACCTGAAAGTGAGTTTAATAGAGTAGTTACTAATAATTTAAGCTATTTATTTTCCTTTACTAGTCTTAATGGCCTTAATGTTCTCAATAATCTTAGTACTTTTATATAGCTCAAATTTTTATCTGTATAAGGTATATCAATAATTGAAAATACTATAATTATAAAATCTAAAACATTCCATGTGTTTCTCATGTATGTATTTGGTTCTGTTATAAAACCTTATGCAATTATTTTGAGGATAAATTCAAACAAAAATACACAAGTAATAAAAATATCTAATCCAAACATAAAGTCATTATAATATGTATCCAATATCAATTTTATAGTACTAAAGCTTATAACAAATAAGATTATTATAGAAAATATTTTATGATTTATAATTCTTGAACAAATTATTCTTACAACATTCTGTTCATCAAATAAAAATAATGAAATTTTACATTATCTGAAATCAAAGTTATATGTAAAAGCATTTTTCATAGTTGACATTCTCATATCATTTGAACTTGAATTACTGAAGAATGTTTTATCCTTTTAAAAAATAGGATTTTCTGGACTATCTTCATTTACTTTGTCAACAAATGTTACAGTAATTTAAGGTTTTGGATATTGAATAGATACTGATTAATATTCATCTTCAAAATAGTTCAATAAACTAGCCATCAATAAATTTAATAAAACATAATTTCCAATGAAAATCCAGATTAGTAAATAAATAATAACTAATGAATTATTCACCTCTGAAAAAAGCAATTCATAGAGAACATCAATCCATTAGAGAATTAAAATTTAAGTAACAACTAATAAACTATCTAAAAAAGTGTCAAAACTAGTTCTGTATTATGTATTTGTTAGAGTTTCTGAAAAAAATGACATGCCCAACAATGTAAATATATAGATAAATAGAAATAATAAAAATGTTATATACAGTAGTGAATAGAAAGCATTACTCAATATTTAGATTAAAAAACTTGTGTACGCTAAACTTCTAATTAAAATAATTATAATAATTACCTCACTAATTTGGTTACTCTTAGTATTCTAAATGCTCTAAAAAGTCTTAGAGATCTAAAGGCTTATAAATGAGAACCACTTCCTGAAGATAAAAAAAATAAATCAATTAAACTAATTAGAACTATAGACATATCAAAGATATTCATAATATCTTTACTGTAATTAGAAATACCATAAGTAAAAATCTTTAATAATTATTCTAAAGTGAATAAAATTGTGAAAAACAAATTTAAATTCTCCAATTCTGTTTTATTGCTAATTAAACCATCTAAGCCTAATACTATAGTATTGGCTAAGACAAAAAGATTAATAAAGTATTCAAAAGTATTTGTATTTAGAATAATATTTAATTTAAATCTAGCAAGTTGACATATGCCAAAAATGCCTTTCATGTAAATGAAAAAATTAGCTTAAGTATAATTTAAGGCTATAATAATCTTATCGTATTTATTCATCATAAAAGGATCGAAATCAACAGCTTTGACTTCTAAAATTGAAGCCTCAGTTATTAATTCTCCATTCAAATTTTCAATATCCTATATTTTTTGTGAGTGAAATTATTAATAAAATTTATGATGATGAAAGTATTCTTCCTTTGGTATTTTAATTTCAGGATTTTTTATTTCAACTTCATCTATTCTATTATATAATTACTAGTCAGTTAAATCTTAACTAAAAAGCTCTTTATATTATTTATATGTGTATTTTTAAATTGGATTGTAAGGTTTATAATAAGATTTTCCAATAATTTTTTGACGATTGCTTCCATTAAAGGACGAAGGAGATCTAGCAATATAATCTCCTTATCTAGCAAATTTTGATTATTATTTAACGACATCAGGAAATATTTTAAAATTTATATTCGAGGATTCTTTTGAAGAATCGTAAGTTTGTTTGCGATCTTTTTTTTCAAATGTCTTTTCATTAAATTGAATTTACAATTAGTAGCGCATTAAAATTTTCATGTTTCTTCGTTTTTCTTCTCTCTTTTAAAGTTCATTTAATTATGTTTGTTTTTCTAAAGATGGTAATATATTGTTAATTGATTCACAAATATATTCCTTATAAAGAACCCTTGGATATAATTTTGTTTCAAAAAGTCTAATCTTTAATTTTTCATCTTCTAAATTAGTTTCTTAAATTTAAGGTTTAAATTATTCAGCTTTCTTCAACTTTTTTGATGTGTTTTACAATTATTTAGGAGGTTCTTTTTCAGGTTTATTTTCTTTATCTTCTTAATATAGAATATCTAACTCTTAAAATCTTTCCTTCACTTTTTCTTCTGTGATTGATTCGATTTCTGTTAAAGAAACACTCAAAGAATTTTCCTATTATTTGACTTCTTACCCCATTTTACTTTTTCTTAGAGCTTATTTAACTGTTGTTATTAAGGTTGGAGCTTTCTAAAAAGAAGAGGCAATCAATTTGACTTCTTTAATCAATTTTTATTAAGCTAAAGTTTATCTAGGGTTTCTTTCTTTTTCTCCTTAAAGCATTTATTCTAATTCTTATAGAGGATTGCTCTCTAAAATACTTGTTCCTCTTTTTAATATATTTTTTTAAGTTGCTCTTCTATACAGATGAGCTTAATTATTAGAATCATTATTTTTTAATTTTTAATCATTATTTTTCAATTTTTAATCATCATTTTTTACTCCATAAATTCCATGTAATGTTATATTAGTATTTGGATGTTTTAATTTTCTTGGTTTACTATATTCTTTAATTAATAATGGTTTAAAGGGTAATTTGATTTAAGAAGATTGATTTACAGAATTTTCAATAAATGTAGGTTATTTAGGTTAAATTGATCTTACAATTCTTGATCTTCTCATACTTTATTATCTCTGAAAATTTTATTTTTTTCTATTTTCAATTATTGGTTTGTAAATATTCAATCTTTTTAATTATCTGTAATTATAAGACACTTCCTCAATTTGGTTATCCTCAATTTAATTAGATTTTTTAAAATTTACTTTCAAAATAGCCAGCGTCAAATTAATTAAGAAATAAGCACTAATGATAATAATAATAATAAAATATAGAACTGCTACTTCTGAAAAAGTGTATATAATTGATGCCATAATATCCACCCAACCCTCTAGATTACTTATAATAAAAACTTGCAGTAAAGCTAGACCAAAATGATCAAAACTTAAATACCCTTTTCTTGGGTTTTCTAACATTTTACCACATATTTAATTATCAAGACATTTATGGCAATATTGCTATTCTATTTAGAATGATTAGATTCCATATTCATCAAAACATCTATATTTAGTGTATCCTTAAAATAATTATAATCCAATTATTGCAAAAATAACATATGTAAAACCCAATACTAATAATGCATTTGCCATTTCATTAATAGATAAGAAAAATGTGGTCATAATTTGCTTAAGTGATTATATTGATGAAATTGCTTTTAAAGGTCTTAAGACTCTGAGTGACCTCAAAGCACTTAATTAAACTGAATTGCTCATAAAATATTATAAAGATCCTGCAACTATAACCAAAGCATCTATGACATTCCAAATATCTCTCAAATATGCACCTTAATTCAAAATTAAACCTTTTCCAATTATTTTTATCATTGCTTCTATATAAAATAGTATTAAAAAGATTAGTTCTATTTTCTCTTAATCATCATACTAAATTGAGAGCAAAACTGAATTTATTATTATTACTACTAGAGTTAATACCTCAAATATTTAGTGTTTTTAAATTTTCAAAGCCATGTATGAAATCGTTCTTATTAAAATTAGTATTTATTTTCTTATCTGCAACATGGGATATCTTAGCTACTTTAATAGTTGATTGTATACTTATCTCTATAAATATAAGCCTTCTATAAAGAATTCATATGAATTAAATCAATGTTAATCTAATCTGGTACAACTGCTGCTTTATATTCCTATTCATATTCTTCATCTAATTCATCTTAACAATCATTTAGTAAATGTTGAACTCCATTCGTTAAAAAATCTGAATTGTTAAATTCTTCATTTTCCTTCCATAATTCAATCATTTGATTCAAAACTACTTTGTTCTATTTTTTTCTATCTGAATAAGAACCCTTAATTAGCATCACTAAATACATCATCACTCAAAAAGCCATCCTTATCAGCCATTAAATGATAAGTTATATAATTTATAAATTCATTATCTTAAAAATTCTTCTAATTGTATTTTATTTATCAATCAAATCAGAATAAATAACATCATCTTATTTAAAGTGAATATGATTTTCCCTAATCATCAAGCCTTTTATCAAAAGTTGTTTTTAAAAAGTAATCAAAAGTTTTTTATTGTAAATATTTATAAAAAAAGAGAATTTCTTTTTAATATCAAATTTTTTGTCAAGAATGAAAATTAATATCATTTTAGTTATGTGCAAATATATCTATAAATAATTAAGTAATAAGAATAGAATTTTTTCAAAATAAATTTCTTCTTAAGTTTTCTTATATGCCAAAAATATTGTCAACTGCTTCTAGTGGCTGATAAAATATAAAATTATAATCACCATTTATATATTTGGATATTACAGAATTTTTAATATATAATTTCAAATAATCAACTGTGTTGTAATGAGAATTTAAACAGAAACTGAAGACTTTTTGTTACTGTAATCAATTTTTTATGGCAGATAATTTAAAAAAACTATTAAGTTCTTTATAATTTAATTTAATATCATAAGAAATAGTTAGGTTCATTATTTGAAATTTAAGAAAGCAAATGAATATATCATAAATCTCAAAGAATTTTTTATTGTGAATTTAGATTCTTCTTACAATTAAAGAAAACCACACTCCTTAAAGCTATTGACTGTACAAATAGAATCTAAAATACAAGTAGTTGTTTAAATTGGTTTGAAACATAAATTCTAAATTTAGCTTCATTATATCAAAGATTATTCTATTATGAAGCAAAAAGACTTTCTGTAAGATAACTCTTTTGATTTAATCACTGATTAAATTCTTATAAATAATTATTTAACTA
>CAJJDN010000060.1:0-128286 GCA_905182985.1 Paramecium sonneborni
CCCAACCCCAAACCCAAACCCAAACCCAAAAAAAAAAAAAATTTATTATAACATTATCTGACAGCTGAAATAAACTTGAAATGGCAAACCCACATAACATAAACTTTCTGACTGTACAAACCTCTATTTAATTTAAATTTATTTTATGAAGGATTTTATGTAAGATTTTATTAAAAATAAGTTTAATATTTTTTCAAATATATAATTTTTACAGATGAAAAATAATTCTACAAGGCCAGAAAATCATCTTAGATTAGGTAATTTCTTTAAAAATCTAGGACTCAAAAATGTTAAAAACAATCAATTAAATGAGGCTATCATCCATTTTACAAAAGCTATTTAAATTAATCCAAAGGAATCAAGATTATTTTTTAACAGGGGTTTTTCGTTTTTTTATTATTAGGTTTGGCATACTCAAGAATAGATAGAATAGAAGAAGGTTTAAGTGATTATTCAAGAGCTATTGTATTGAACCCTACCTATATTTTTGCATTAAATAATAGAAGTATTCTATTCTCTCTTTATTTATTCGTAGGTTGTTTATTAAAACTAATGGGTCGTTATTCTGAAGCATTAATAGACTTAAATTAAATTTTAGAATTGGATCCTTAATATGCTACAGGATTTTACAATAGAGGTATTTCTTAATTGATTTAGGATTGTTACATGAGATTATGGGAAAAAAATAAAAAGCTATTTAGGATTTCAATTAGGCTATTAAATTAAACTGCAAAGATCCCAATTTATTTTACTGCAAAGGTATTTTGCAAATATTTTTAGGAAATATTTTTTTTGATACTGGACAGTTCCAGTAAGCTTTAAATAATTATTATTAAGCAATAAAATTAGATGAAAATCATGAGGATACACATTATAAAATAGGATTAATTTAAGAAAATAGAAATGAAAATTTAGATGCCTTAAGAAGCTTGAAAAAGGTTATTCATTTGAACCCCAAAAATGAATTTGCTCGAAATAAAAGAAGTAGTTATTAATGAAAAATTAAGAAAAATTAGTAGAAAAAATGATCAAAGCAGAAAAATTTTAAGAGGTTATAGAAGAATATGATATAAATGTTGATAAGAATTAATTTTTTGCATTTTTCTAGAGGGGTAGATATAAACGTTGTTGTTATTAGGGATTTTATTTAGTGATATCAACAAAATTTAAGAAGCACAACATGATTTTGATGAAGCAATAAAAATTAATAGCAGCCTCTCAATTTTATTAGAAGAGAGAGGTAATCAAATTTTTATGGCAGGAAATTTATTTAAGAAGCAGAATAAATATGAGAAAGCAATTTAAGATTACAATACCGCATTAGAATTTGAGCCAAATTCAATCTCTACTTTAATAGCTAGAGGTATATAAATTTATTCACATTAAGGGAATATATTTGCTGAAATTTAACTAAATGAAAAAGCAATATTAGACTACAAGTAGGTATTAGAGTAAAACCCTAATAATGTTTAAATTTTGGTTAATAGAGGTAGTATTTTATATTTAAAAAGGTAATGTTTATCAAAAAATAAATTATTTGGAAGAAGCTATGTCTGATTATAATCGTGCTCTTAAAATTAAACCTTATCACATTGATATTTTGTATAATCGAGGTTTATCCATATTAAATTCTTAGGCAATTTATTAATTAAACTTCTTAAATATGAGGAAGCAATGAATGATTATAATCAAGTACTTAAATTTGATTCTAATCACATCAATACTTTAATAAATAGAGGTAAATTATCAATTATTTGAGACAGGGACTTTATTTTAGCTTAGAAATTAATATGACAAAGCCATTAGTGATTACAATAAGGCGCTAGACTTAGATCCAAATCACATAAATTCTTTGTTTAATAGAGGTATGCAAACCTCTAATTTTAGGACTATTGTTTTAAATTTTAAAAAAAGATTAAACAGCTCTAATCGATTATAATAGAGCACTTGAAATAGAACCAACAAATCTCAGAATTCTGAATAATAGAGGTTCTATGTTGATTAAATATTAGGATATTTGTTTTTTTCGATGAAGCAATATGAAAAAGCAATGGCTGATTACAACAGAGCGTTAGAGTTATATCCTAATGACGTTGAAACTTTAAATAATAGAGGTAAATTTTAATCTAAATATAATAGAAGTATTGTTTGATAGCATGAACCAATCTGAGAAATCATTAGTTTTCTATAAAAAAGCACTGGAATTGAACCCTAACGAAGCAAATAAATTTGGTTTAAATAGATATAATAAATTAGAAAAACTATTTGAAAATATGAATTAATATGAAATTGCTTAAGTTTTCTACAATAAAGCTCTCGAATTGCACCCATAAAAAGTTGATGTTTTAGGATGTTAAGGTACATTTTATTAAAAGAAAAGGATAACTCTTTGATGCCTTAAGCTAAACTGATATTGAAATGGCTTATTGTGATATTGCACTTGAATTAACACCTGATGATGTAAATATTTTTATAAAGAGAGGTATATCTCTTATGTTTTAATAATAGGAAAGTTAAATCAATAAATTAATTAAAATGAAAAAGCTATGGCTGATTTTAATGAAGCATTGGAAAGAGATCCAAATAATGTTTGTGGTTTGTGCAATAGGGGTATTCAGATTATGAATATAAAGGATTATTATTTTATAAGATGAATTAATTGGAAAAAGGAATAATTGATTATAATCGAGCCCAGGAATTGGAACCAAACAATGCTAATATTTATTTTAATAGAGGTACATATTGATTTTAAAAAGTAGGAAATTTATTATAATTGATGAATCATTTTTAAAAAGCTTTGCAAGATTATAACGAGTCCCTTAAAATTTAACCGAATGATGTTCAAACATTGATAAACCGAGGTTAATTTTAGGAGATATTTAGGAATTCTACTTCAAAAAATGCAACTATATGAACAATCATTAGATGATTATAACAAAGTGCTTATATTTTAGCCTAAACAAATTGATGGCTTATATAATCGAGGTTTCAAAAGAACGTATTATTAGGATTATTGTTTTAATAATTAGATTAATAAGAAAAAGCTTTAGCTGATTATGATAAAGTATTAGAATTAAATTCTAAGCATTTAAACGCTTTGGGAAATCGAGGTCACAATTAGATTTTACATTAGGATTATTAAATTATTAAATGAATTATTACGACGAAGCCATGGAAGACTTCAATCAAGTGCTCAAATTAAATCCAATTGATATTGAGACTCTTGGAAATAGAGGTAAGAATGTAAAATATAACAATAGGGAATTTATTCGAAACTCTTAATAAAGATGACGAAGCAATGGCAGACTACAATAATGCTCTAAAATTGAATCCAAAAAATGAAAATATTTACTTTAATAGAGGTATTTCAATATTAGATAAAGGAAATTTATTTGAAAAATTGAACTAATATGAAAATGCTATAAATGATTACAGTTAAGCAATCTTATTAAATTCATAATTTGATTAAGCATTTTACAGTCGATGTAGATTAAAATATATTAATTAGGTCTTCTCCACGAATTTTTGCAATAATTTCAATTTGCCCTCTCAGACATAAAAAAGTGTTTAGAAATACACCCTAAAAATCCATTATATTAAGTTTAATCTGCTAGTATATTAATTTCGCTTTTTGATGATGATGAAGCATAAAAAAGTTTAACAAAAGCTAGGGAGACTATATAAAATTTCGATAAAATAAAACTTTTAACCTAATTTAAATTATCTATTGATAATTATTACTATATAAAAAAAAAGATAGAATTACTTTAGGAAATTTAAGAAAGGTACTAGAATTTAAATTAGTAATCCTCTTTATCTTTAGAGCAATCTGTTTAAATTAACTTTGAGGATGAGGAATTTTCTATTCATTCACTCAGAAATTCTTAATATCTTGCAAAATTAATCCAAAATTGTAGAAATAAAAAGGATTAAAAAAAGCAGATAGTTTAATTAACACAATGGGTTGAATAACTCTATAAATTAGATGCGATTAAATTGGATCTTAAGATTTAAGAAATCAAATTACCTGAAAATTAATAGTACAACTACTACTTTAATTCATTTTGTTTTCGCTTAGGGTCTTATTTATCAGCTTGCCAATAAATTTCTACTGAATTATTTCAAGTTAATAATGAGGTTGTTGTTGAAACATTTATTGAAAAGGTTTCCTAAATTTTTACAAAATCAATGATGGCTTTATCAAAAATATTTGGATCAATACCTGTGATAGGGACAGGTTTTAATATTTTTTGTAATATTTTTGATATTGGTTTGGAGGAATATAAAAATTAAAAGTTTAAAGAAAAAATTAATAATATTGTAAGTATTTTACATGTCAAGGCTCCAAACTAAAAATAATTAGATACTGAATTATAATTTGCAGCAATAGAAATGGCCTATAAGCATGATGAATTTTCATAAAAATTAAACTCATAGTATTCAGAAATTGTTAGTTAAATATCTAAGATTGAAAAAGAGAAAATACCTTTTGCTGAAAATTATTATTGGTTAAAAGGGATTGAAGATTCTTTTATAGTTTTATAGCATCTTGAAAAGAATAGCTAAGAAATAATAACTAGTTAAAAAGAATTTAGACAATAAATAGTAGATATTTTGCAATAAGTTAAGGTAGACAAATTTGAGCAAACGAAAAAATAAACATAAAAAAATTGCTTGATTTTTTGATTCTAAATATTTCAACTTTTATAAAAAATTTTAGTGAAAAATTTTTTTTTGAAATTAATAATATTATTTTCATTTATATTAATCTCTAAAGAATTAGTAGATTTAATCTTATTGCAAAATAACATTATATGATTATGATTGGGTAAGATGATTAAGCATATAACGGTGTAGATTCACAAGAAAATTGCAGGAATTAGATGGCGAGATTAAGCTTTTCTTTACATTATTAATAGATGAGTATATTAAAAGAAAAGGAGATTTAATAAAAGAAATAAATAAGTTCTATTAAATAACATATAAAAATACCTAAGAGATTGGATAGATACTTGGAAGAGGTCTAAGAAATAATCCACTGCGGGTTATAAAGGTTAAGTTGGAATTAATGAAGAATAATCAGCATTTGGTTAAGATTTAAAAATACAACAAAAAAATGTTAGATAATTCTTAGATTCATTCATCTTGAAACTGAATTTCATTAACATTAAAGGATAGGGAAAGATCTCCTAATTATAATATTAGAAAAGATAGATCATGAATAAAAACCCAATAAAAAGGTTAAAATAAACCGAAATCAGATAGAACCCCAATCTAGAAGAAAGGAGAATGGAAAAGATATGTATACATGGAAGTATCTAGATCTAATTAAGATTATTGAACAATCATACAAAGAAGCTTAAATGATATAATTTACAAAAGGTAGATAATGTTATTTGGAAAATGAAGTGGAATATAGATTTGAGGAAAAATCAATAACAATAAAGTTTTGAAGTTTTGAGCTATAATTAACCTGATAATGCAAAAAAAATATAAATGGTGTAAGAGATTAAAAACATAAAATATTTAGGAATATAGCTAAACACTGGTTCAGTAATATAACATTAAAAAAATTAATTAGATCATATAATCAAACAGCTTATAGATTAAGAACACTGGAGAAACTATTTTCAATGAATCAAATAGTCAAACTAACATACTTTAATTACCTGTCACCAAATTTATGAATGTTGAAAAAATCAATAATAAACAAATATGAAGGAGAAAAACAATTAAGATTGTTTTTGGACTTATTTGGATCACTACCATATTTTGGAGTAAAAGACTGTTATGAATAAATACTTAAAAGATAATTGTGGAAGGGATGTTGGAAATATTATATTTAAAGTATATAAGAACAAAAAAATTATTACAATGTACAACGAGTATTATAGATACCAAATCAAATAGATGAAAATATTAAATTTTCTATTAAGGCAGCTAATAATTTAAATTAAGGGCTAAAGGATTATCATATTCCAAAAACAGAAGATAATGATTAGGCTTTCGTTTAGATGAATATTATTATCTAAAATTGAAGAATAACTACGCATTTGTATTTTTTTGAATTTTTGGATTTGAAGACTCAATTATCAAATCGAATTTCGATGTAGTTAAGGCATTTAGAACTCGAATAAAATTGGTTTTTCGATTCGAAATCTGTAAATTGGGGTACTTGAAACAGGGCAGACACAATTGATTTTTGCATCTTAGAAAATTATGAATTTCGATGCCACAAGTAAAATTAAATATTTTATAATGAATTTATAATTTTAATTATATAAGCTAAAACATGAGGCACATTTTAAAGTTTACAAATAAACAAAAAAGGTATAAAATTTACATAAAATTAATTGAAGAGTGACATAAAATATTGTAAATTATTTTTTAAATATGAAAAAAGGTTTTTAGAACAGGCCAAAATGAAGTAATTAAATAGCAATTTTTTAGATAATTAGATAATAAGAATCTATTTAAATAATAAAAAACTTATCAAAAGTTTTTTTCATTTGACTCTGCTTTTTCATCATCCCTTATCCTAAATTGTATAGTTGTTGCAAATCCATTTCTAATAACACAATAGAATAAGAAGCACAACAAACCTTCCCAACTCATAAATTTTTAAAGGATAACATCCATCCCTTCGTGACCATTACCAAATCCTATAAGATTAGCTAAGCACATCATTTCAATTTAGAATCCTCCCCCTAATCTACACAACCATAAAAACCATGGTTTTTTATAGAAGAATTCTTTGTCAAAATATTTTTACAAAGCAATCTCAGGAATAAGTGCTAAACAAATGATCCAAGCCCAAAGTAAAAGATCCAATTTAAAATCATGCCATAAAGCAACAAATGTAAAAATAGCCCACATATTAAAAGATTTATATTTAGATCCCCCTAAAGGTACATATATATATCTAATTAGCCATTAGTTGAAACTTCTATGCCAAGATCTCCAAAAACCGCTGAAATTATAATTGTTATAGATGCATCTGTTCATATTTTCAGGTGTTTCAATTCCTATTTTAGAACATAGAATACCATCAAGTAACGCCCATCCTCTGGCTATTCTCCAAATTGTGAGAAATTTGTACCATAAAAATATGAGATTTGTGAAACCCATAACATGAAATTCAAAAGCTGAAAAGGTTTTCAAAATTTCAAAATTACCACGGATTTTTGGAAGAGCGTTAGGATAGCAAATGTGTAAAAAAATTTCAAAAGTTAACAAATCAACAAAATAAACTCTTAAAATATATTTTAGGACTTATGCACTATTCATTTGCTATTGTGGGATTTTTAATTAAGAATTAAATGCATTGTAGCCCATTGATGGCCCTGAAAAAAGCAAAGGAACATAAAATAAAAAGCTAAGATAACCTAAAAAGTTATATTCATCTATAGGTTGAGGTTCTTGTACTCTGTCTCGATATGTTTTNGAATCTATTTAAATAATAAAAAACTTATCAAAAGTTTTTTTCATTTGACTCTGCTTTTTCATCATCCCTTATCCTAAATTGTATAGTTGTTGCAAATCCATTTCTAATAACACAATAGAATAAGAAGCACAACAAACCTTCCCAACTCATAAATTTTTAAAGGATAACATCCATCCCTTCGTGACCATTACCAAATCCTATAAGATTAGCTAAGCACATCATTTCAATTTAGAATCCTCCCCCTAATCTACACAACCATAAAAACCATGGTTTTTTATAGAAGAATTCTTTGTCAAAATATTTTTACAAAGCAATCTCAGGAATAAGTGCTAAACAAATGATCCAAGCCCAAAGTAAAAGATCCAATTTAAAATCATGCCATAAAGCAACAAATGTAAAAATAGCCCACATATTAAAAGATTTATATTTAGATCCCCCTAAAGGTACATATATATATCTAATTAGCCATTAGTTGAAACTTCTATGCCAAGATCTCCAAAAACCGCTGAAATTATAATTGTTATAGATGCATCTGTTCATATTTTCAGGTGTTTCAATTCCTATTTTAGAACATAGAATACCATCAAGTAACGCCCATCCTCTGGCTATTCTCCAAATTGTGAGAAATTTGTACCATAAAAATATGAGATTTGTGAAACCCATAACATGAAATTCAAAAGCTGAAAAGGTTTTCAAAATTTCAAAATTACCACGGATTTTTGGAAGAGCGTTAGGATAGCAAATGTGTAAAAAAATTTCAAAAGTTAACAAATCAACAAAATAAACTCTTAAAATATATTTTAGGACTTATGCACTATTCATTTGCTATTGTGGGATTTTTAATTAAGAATTAAATGCATTGTAGCCCATTGATGGCCCTGAAAAAAGCAAAGGAACATAAAATAAAAAGCTAAGATAACCTAAAAAGTTATATTCATCTATAGGTTGAGGTTCTTGTACTCTGTCTCGATATGTTTTAAATGATTGTTTTTTGTGAATTAAATCATATCTTTATGTATTATCAATAAATTACTTGTATCTAGCATTCTATTAAGAAGCCCAAACTCTATCTACAGAAAAACTGATAATCCTCAATAAAATCATATTAAATACAATGTTCCATCTTACTAATTGACTATTATTTTTATAATCTTCTAAGAATTTTAACTATGGAGATAGCATTATGAATGAATATCCTGAAAATTTTTCATTTGACCAGAGAGTCATTAACGCTAGAATCCACAAAATAGGAATAAAATATTTCATTTTATAAAATATCTAATTTATAGTTAAGAATTTCTTTACTTTTTAAAATAAATAATAACCTATGATTATCATTAATTAAAAGACCATCCCAAAGCTATGTAAATAGAAAGCATAAATCATTCCAAGAAAAATGTTATAGTATTATAAGTTTCTTTATTTATTTTCCAACTTGCTATAATATTTAACAGTATATGAGCCAATCAAAAAAATTACTTGAAAAGCCAATATTTCCGCCAAATGTCCAGCAAATTCTCCCCATTATGGGTCTGAATGATCTCTTAAAATTCCAAAAAAGCCTAAATATTAATTAGATTCATAAACCTTCTGTAGTTCCTTTAACCTTATTTGATTTACAAATGATCGAAAATCGATAGAGAGAATATAATTCAATAGCAATCATAGATGCAATCGAAATGTAAAATGAAGCATTTGGGATATTAAAGGATTTATTTGATTATTGTTATCTCATATTAATATAATAATATATATTGATTAATTTACGTCCATTCAAAATTTCTTGATTTTCTTTTAATTTCTTCTTCTTTTTATCTAATACAAAATTCTAAAGTAATGTCTCTTACGTATAAAAAAAAGAAATATATTTAAATTTTATCAAAATATTTTTGATACATTGAATTTAGGGAATCTTTTCATCACCCTCATCTAATTGAGTCAACATACTCGTGATCTCAATTGAAAATCCTGTTGCAAAAGCAATCAAATATTTGAACAACCAAAATTAATAAGGCCATCACTAGTCTCTTGTTGTGCTCTCCAAATCATTAAAGACCAAAAATTAACTCAAATAACTGAATCTTGAAATCATTCCAAAAAGCTACAAATTATAATACCATCCAAATTGTTATTGCTTTGTGTTTGAACTACCTTAAAGGTTTATTTTAGTATCAAATCAATCATAATGAAAGCTTCTATGACGTTCAAAATCTACTTAAATTATATCAGTTAAAGATGCATCTATTCATATATTTAGGCCCTTAAATTCCAATATAAATATTAATAGTCTACAAAACAATCAATCAATCGCCACTATCTATGTATAAACCACATTATCATAAATTAGTGCAAAATTAAATATTAAATTGATAATTAATAAAGAATGAAAGGACATAGAATAACATATGTGATAATTACTTTTTATTTTGGATTAAGATGTAGGGACTAAATAACTTTAAATCTTTTGAATCAATTTCATGTTTCATTTAATAACAAAAGTCCACAACAATAAAAGAAAGTATATAAAAAGAACATATTCTATGGATTTAAGCACAATACTTGGATGGAGAATATCATTAAACAAGAAATTAAAATTAAGTTGAAAAATAAATCAAGGTAGAAACATAAATAATAATTAAATAATGAATTACTAAATAAACAATCAGCTCTATTATAGAAACTCATATTTATTAGAAATATGAGGCAAATAATCCATTTCCAAATTCGATTTCACAAAATTCCCTTTAAAGAAATTGTTTATTATATTCAAAATTGTTTAGTTCTTCTTTAGATAAATATAGGTTTGAAGTATCTAACAAATTCCAAATCTTTGTAAAGTCAATTATATTATTAAAGGACTCTTCTAAATCTTGAGGGATTTATCTAATGAAATTTCTCATTTAAATTTGATTATTTCTCTTATCAATAATAATGTTATTTTGTATTTCTAAGATATGGATATCCTTTAAAAACGCAGCCCATTAATTATTTTCTAACTTATTTTTAATATCTTTGACTTAAAACATATTTAAGTTTGATTTCATGGATGAAAGAATCTGTTAACTTATAACACTGGTAATTTATGTAATTTAACTAACTCTTGTACTTGCTGAGAAAGTTGAAAGCATTCTAAGTTTACTGTAATCTCCTTCAACAATACTCTGTAATTTAGTTGAGGATATTTTTGGAATATTACTGCTCTATTGTTATAAGATCGATTATTATATTGGTTGATTAGATTATACAATTCGAGAATCCTCTATGGGTTAAATTTTCTCTTCTTTCAAAATTTAGCAAATAAAGCTTTCTAGAATAGAATCCTCTTTCACTATTCTAGATGATAATTCGTCTTGCTCATTAAATTGGATAAATTAAAGATTGGAAGGGATAATTTAAGATTCCAAGATATTAGCTTCAAAATTTCTTTCCTCATCAATGCAAGAGTTTAATTAGCAAGATAAAACATGTTGTCTGAGATTGATTTTAATTTTTTCATACAAATAATTTATTCCAATAGGTAGGATGCAAACTTGGACTGTCCATTAATTCATAATTCCTTACATATATCTAGTTTCAGCTATAATTTTAATGATATTGAATACCTAAAATATAATCTTTAAAGATAGTAAAATTTGTAGAAAACTGGATTGATGCTTAGTTGTAAAGATCATTAGTTTACTTGACAACTATTTCTAAGATTTATCCATAGAGTTATCCAACTTTAACTTAAGAGTGTCCAATCCAATGAATGCTTTATTCATGTAGAGATAAATCTAGAATATTTGAGGTAAATTTATTTAATAGACTATCTACTGCACTTGAACAGTATTTAAAATAATCGTCATTAATAGTATGATTTATGTATTATTTTTAATTATTCATTTGATCTTTGGTATAATACTCAAATAAAAGTGATCTTTTATTTTTGAGTATTGTATCAAATGATAAGACTAATTCATTTTCAATAGGATCATTTTCAATATTTTTAGTTCCCTTGATAACGATTTATGTCCATAATCTAACTAATGCACTAGTAAATGTAATTTAAGGAAATGTAGTTGTATAATATTTATTAAAAAGTTAATCCAATTTGTTATACATTTTTTTAAGTGATCTATTTAATGCCCAAACAATTCCAATATAAGATTCCCATAATACAGTATACATATTTAAAAATAAAGCTGGCATTTTATTTTATTTAATGATCATCAAGACATTTCTACTAAAAATGCATCTTTAATAAATAAAATGAAGAATTTAAGCCAAAAGTTTCAATAATATTGGAACATTATCTTAATCCAAAGCACTAGGATCTTTAATAAAGTTATCAATTATAATCCATCTTAATTCAAACAATAATTAAGTGTGTTTTAAATTATCTTAATTGAAAGTAGCTTCACAATCTTCATACAATTTATCAGTCAATTAATCCAAGAGAGGTATTTTTTCAACTGCACTATAATCAGTTGTTTTTTGAGCTATTTCTAATTAAAACCAGCTAGTTGTTGAGTGTTTTAGAACATCATCAGTTAAAATAGGAATGGGAAATGAGGGATTTCTGCAGATTTCTATAACTTTATCAGTTATAGAGTAATCAATTTTGTATTGGAATGATATTTATTATTCAATTCTTCTCAATTAGGATCTATGGAATTGTATAAAAATAAAGTACATGCTATTATGAAAATTGCCATAAATTCGAATCCACGATTCATCCTAATTTGTCTCAATATTCAATAATTGTTCAGAGAAAACAGATAGAAAACCTTTATGAAATCCATATTCTACAAAACAGTGTAGCTACAATTTTCTCAAATAATATTGACTGAGAAAGTTTGAGAAAATATTACTACTCATTTCAACCATGAATTTCAATTTTCTATTAACCAGTTTAAGTTGAATACACTCCTTTATTGTTAGGAAATTTAAAAAGTACTGTAATATTTTAATTGAATACTTTGGCATTTCCTCATCACACATCTTCCTAAATAATAGAAACATATAAATTACGTTAATATGTCTTGTGTTTGACATTTCATATTCTCAGAAAGACTTTTCTACAATCTGCCAGGAGCTTATGCATCTTTTGGTTGCAGTTAACTCATACATAAGCCCATTAATATATCTCTCTTTCTAGTTCGTTGTCTTTCTTGTTATGGTTGTTGATTACTTTGATTAGCTCCCATTAGAATTTTAATTAATTCTTTATTTATAACTTATTTTTAAAGGATTCTTTTAGATAATAAGCTCTATATGGAAAAAGAATTAAAATGTATGATAAAATATATGTTCGAAGAAACTCTTAGTTATACTAATATATTATTTCTTTATTTTGTAAATTAATAAATGGATTAAATGGAGATGATTTACGAAGAAGAACAATCTCCTCTACATATAAAAAGAGAACTAGACATCAACATACCTTATCGAGTGTCTTTTCCATCTTGCAATATTTAATAATAAAAAGACACTCCTAAAACTGCCATAAGGAACATTGAACATCTGGAACCAGAAGACCAAGAAATTCATACAGAAACCACTCCAAAAACTTAAATAGATGTTTCATCCCCAAGAGTACCATTCTTAACGCATTCCTAAATTATGGGTATGAATTAAGATGATGATGATATGCTCTATTCAAAGTCAGCTTTTTAAAATCCTCTTTCTGAAATACCAGAAGAATAAACACCTAGCCAATTATAAAATGTAATCTTAATCTATCATTTAATAAGCAATCCAAACCTTTAAGTTAAGATTTTAATTTAGATAATATGAGTATGGTCAATAGTTAACAACTTAAGTTCAGTAAAAAATCTTTCGACAAAGACTTAATTACTCGTCTTGAACTTGAAAATAGCAAGTAGAAAGAAGACGTAAGATTTATAAAATATTTTTAGTATAAAGAATAAATTGTTATGATGGATGTTAAAATCAAAGAGTTGGAAAAAGAGAATTATATACTCAAAAAAAAATGCAATCAAGAAAAAGTTAAACAAATAGAACTTTAACTTGAAACAGAATATAAAATTACTACATTGAATGAATAATTATATGACAAAGAAGAATTTTATAAGAAATAGATTCTCTAATTCAAGAATGATCTAAATAATGCTAAATTCTAAATCACTATGCTTAAATAATAGCAATCTTAAGATCAATTATAACCATAATAGTAATTATCCAAATCTTAAATAACGTTGTAATAATCATACATCAATTAATAACAATCAATTAAATAACCTTATCACGTATCATTATCCTAATCCTTCACTGAAATGAATGCAAAAAATTAAAAAGAATAGTGTATGACTTAGGCATAATATGAAAGCGTTCATTTAAAAATTGTACAAATCTTAAAACTAATTGATCAATCTCTAGAGCTTAATAAAAAAGACTTATTTGATTTGATTTAAATTTTACAAAACAAAATCAAAATGATTCTTAATATGGATGAAGAAGAAAAAATGGATGAACATCGAACTTTAATATCTTCTCTAAAAGCTGAATTAGGAGAAATCAAATTACTAAGAGGATAATTATCCAAAATTTATTTTGATTATGAACAATTTATGAGTAGAAAACCAATGGATTAATCAGTGGATTAAAAAATAAATGAACTCAATTTATAAATTTTAGGAGTTAAATAAGAAAAATTAGAATTAAATGAATTAACAATTAAATTATAAAATTAATTGTCTTCAAAAGATCAAATTATCAATGAATTATAATCTAAGTTAAGTAAACTTTATTTTTTTAATTAGATAATTTATCATAAACTGATACACTTAGAAAATAATCATAATTTGTTCGTTCTTTGCAAACTAATTCTATGGTAGATTTAAAAATTATTAAAGAATCCCTTAAGTAAAGATAAGAAGGAATCAAGTAACAATGTTAAAATAATAATAGAAAAACATTTAAATCCTAAAATTCCCCTTAAAGTAGATCTCATAATCCCTCACCTACATTGAAATTTTTAAATTCTCCAAAGTAATTTTAAACAATAAATAGAAATTCTAATAATGGTTCGAATGCTTAGAAAAAATAATCATAATAGGATACTAAACAACAATTTTATAACAAGACTTCAGAATTTAGGTAGTTAATTTATATTATTATAAATTTATTTTAGTGTAGATAACGGTTCTTCTCATCATGCTACAAATCAAAATAATAATAGTGGTCATCAAAATAGTGATATCATTTAGAAACTTGTTGAACAGTTCAAAGGGAATTCTGCTTTGGCCTAGAGAATATAAAGTTATTCAAAAAAAAATTGAATTATTATTTACTGATTTATAAACCTATAAACATTTATGAGAATCACAAATATCTCAAATTTCTTAATTCAATCTCAATTTTAACAAAAGTTCTTTCCCTCTGTGATGCATAAAAAATTATCACTATTGTTAAAGTCCCAGCCAAAATTAGTTGGAGATGAAAATAAATTGGAGATATTTAATTAATGTCAAATGAACTAATGATAAAAGTTATTCTTACTCAACTAAACCAATTTTTTGATTAGTTTTATCGAATAACACAGTTGTAGACATTATAAATGGCAATCCAAGGATTAAATAATCCCTGCTATGTTGACTAATACATAATTTACAAAGTTGTTCATCTTAAATGAATTAAAAATATATTACTATATGAATAAGGAAAGTAATTTGAAGATTAGATGCTGATTTTGGCACCTTCAAAATAGATTGTGAAATCTGGAAAATCCTTATAGTTGCAATCGCAATATATGGATTTATCGATTATTTTACAAAGAGATTTGAAATACTTTTCCCATATGTATTCAAATTAATCTAATTATATTGAATAATGATTTACTTTTAGTTAGAATTAAGCAACTATATCCACTATCTAAAAAAGCACTTCCTGTAAAAATATCAGTCACGTCATCTTCATCAACATAAACACCCAGCATATTAATCATCCATCTATGATCTACATTTAATTAATGCCAAGTGACTTTCCCTTCAATGTTTGTGATATTGTAATAGAGTCTTGACTCATTGTTTTTTCTAAACTCTAGTCCAAAGATTGAACTATGAAATTATTCATCTTCGAAAACATGTTTCACTTGAAATCTGTTGGACAAACCCATCAAACCTATGTACTCATCAAAGAACTAATAATATTAATTAGACTACTGGCATTTTCTAACACGTTCCATATGCCATAGTAAATTTAGGAATGTACAACTATTTTGATAGGATTAGTCGATCCATTCCAAATACACCTTTGCATTTACCTAAGTCATATTACTAATCATAAGTTTAGTTTAGGTTTTCAAATGTTTGAGATTGATTATAATGAGATTCAATCATCGTTACACTTGAACCTGTATCGATGATAAAATACAACTAAGTGTTGTGAATCTCTGCTTCCAACATAAAAGCAATCTATATAGTCAATACTAATACATTATAGTAGCTAATGACTGGCAAATATGGCCATTTATGTGCATTCACTATTATAAAGAAAAAAAAACAAATCATAAATGATAAAAATCTAAATCTCGCCTCAAAATATTCCCAATTTATCATCCATTTTATATAAATTTACTAAACATGTGAGCCCCTCTAAATAAATAAAAAAATTGTGCTTGTTTTTTGTTTCTTATATTCTATTGATTAAGAATTAGGTGTTAATGATAATAACCTAATTTTAGTAAATTAACTCGTTAAATTTCAAAAATAGACATTACCAATAAGTTAATTAGGTATTTTTAGAAGAAGTCTTTACAGCCTAAATAAGAAACCTGAAATACAATTATAATTACTCATGGATAGCTTTAAATCATTCATATAGTAAAACCAAATCTGTATCATCTAAATGTAATTGATATTTGTACATTTAAAATTTAAAACAATAGAATATGCTGCTTAACTTAAATAAAAAAACGAATTTAAATACTAGTATGTTATGATAGAAATATTATCAGAATTTTCCAAAAATAATAGAAATTACTATAATAATAGAGGGTAATGATACAATCTGAAATTAATAGTATTTTTTGGAATCCTAATATTTATAAATTGAAAATTGAGCTAAATAAAAAATCAAATAAGCAAACAAACTATCGGATCCTGATTAAACATGAATAATTAAATGAGAAGTTGTAAAATAAAAAATTAGACAAAATAGTAATATTTTTTGATAGAAGAAAAATAAATAAATAAGTTTTAAAAAATTCACCATTATGAAAATATCTGAAAGAAAGAGTAAGTTGTCTTTAAAAATTTTAGGCTAATAAGTTATTTCACTAGCCTATAAAATCATCAATAAAATATAGAAATGATGATAGATATCAATTAATTAAACAAAGAAATTTTCTAATAAAAAATTAGAAAAGAATAAATAAAATATATTTTAAAAAAATGGAGATAAAGAAAAATTAAATGATATAAGAGAGAACTAGCATTATTTCTCACTTAGAAACCAAATTAAAAAATTTTTTTTTTTATTGATCAGATTTAAGATAAAATATCTAATAGCTTATTACATTATAATGATTATTCGTAAAGTAATTGCTGTCACTATTAAACCTAAAAAAAATTAAGTCCAACACAATTTTTGTCAAATATATTTAAAAAGAGGTCTATTACTAAAAAAATTAATTAGATTTTTTATTAAAACTGTTAAGGATGAATATATAGAAATCTTTTCTTAAAGAAGTTTAAAATACTCCTTGTAAAGATATTTTTTTTTTAAAGAAAAGCTTGTAAGAGATGAATCGAAAATAGGCTTAACTTTAAACATCTTTAATTGTTATAGCTTTCGTTTTGATTGATAATTTAGAATATATAAAAATATTTTAAGCAATTTTAAATTCAGATTTTAGATTTTATGTCTATTTATTATTGATGTAATAAAGCTAAAAAGATCACAAAAGTTGAATATATAGAATAATGAATATTTAACAAACCCTAAAAAATTAAAACTATGAATGAAGGATATCTATAAATGAATATGTTTTATTCAATTTTAGTCCATACTCCTGAAGGCTATAGTCAAACAGCATTATATTTTTTTCATTTATCCTTGCGTAAAGAGCAGGCTTGTTGAAAAGAAGAAAAGCTCTTACAAAATATAAAATATGATTGTTGATCCTGATATTTATTGAAATCTTTTATAGATTATTATATTATTTCCAATTAACCCAAAAAATTTAATCAAATAACTTTCCTAAAACATTATCTCTGTGATAATTTTAGAAATGGCTGTAATCCTATTAATAGAATAAATATTGAATTTATAGTAAATTGATTCTGCTCAAATTCATACATTAATATAATTTATGGAATATTAGAGAATATTTTTAAACGCTAATTAAAGAAAGAGGAATCAGAATTTGCAATCCAATCATTTAGATGATGTTTTTGAGCAATGTGAAGATGGTACACCTTATGGTTCATATTTACAAAAGAGAATTGGATTAGATTTATCAGAAGATAGTAATCAAGCAAAGAAAGTGTAAACTAAATTTGATTTGACTAATTTGAAACAAAATTGTTTCAGTCAATCTTAAATCAAAAATATTTCATATTCAGAATAAAATAAAACTTAGAATCAAAATCTTGAGTTAGAGTTGACGAATTTGAATAATCACTTTCAAACTAATATGATCAATTCTGAAGATATCACTGTGTTGGAAGTTGATGAAATAAATTATTTAGAATAAAATTGTTCGCCTAATAAAAAAAAAATCAAGACAAAATATTCTTAAAAGATCAGCAAAAATATAAGAAAAATAATTATTTGATACAGATATCAAATTTCGACATTTATTTGATTCTTTCGATTATCTTTTGATAATTTCGAGCTTTATAAATAAATTATTTTCTCTTAATTTAATAGTTTTTTCAATAATATACAGGTTGTTTTGCATTAGAATCTGTTTTGTTTAAAAATAAGGAATTTTAAAATTTAATACAAAAACATTTAGATTGGATTGCTTTTCTTTTAATATAATTAAAATATTAATGACAATTTTATAAATAAATTAATAAATGAATTTCTTTAAAAATTTCCAAAATACAAATACAAACTATTTTCACGATTTTCTTAAAAAATTCACTAATTTTTAACATAAAATTTTGATACCAATAAATAATAAAAATACAGAGAAGAATAATTATAAAAAAATAAACTAAGATCTTTATATTTCTATTAGTAAATAAAATTAATTCTTAAATAATTAACAAATACTTTTTTTTTTAAATGATAGATTCTTAAGGAAATGTGATTGTTGTAAATTTTGAAAACTATTTCATTTATTTTGTGAAAAAAGCTTGTAATATTTAGAAATCAATTTTAAAAATTGAGTTCTTTGTTTATATGTATTTTTTATTAAAGTTTCAGTATATTAATATAATTAAACAATAAAAATGTTTCTTATTTATGAAATTTAAATTTACCATCATTTATTTTTGTATTATATGAGAATGGTACTTAAGTAATAAAAATAGAGCAATTAATGTATATTAAGTAGTTTATAGAGCATGTTTTAAGAGTGACAATTTTTGTATTATAGTTCGAATTATATTGTTGAATTACTTTCACAAATTAATTTATATTGTTATTCATTGAAGAATAAGGTATGACTTAACAACAAATATAATGATTAGAATGAAAAGAAGAGGAAATAATTAAGTAATTGAATAAGATTCTGATCAAAAATTGCAAAGTCGAAAGTATTGGAAAGAAGAGGAAGATAATAAATTGTAGGCAGCAGTGTTCAAACATGGTTCAAACTGGAAGTTGATTGCTGAGTTTGTTCCAGGTAGAAATGCATCTTAATGTGCATAAAGATGGAAAAGAATAAAGCCAAAAGAAGTAAGAAGATTTAAATAAAGGTTAGAATGAAAGAAATCAAAAATGGACTGAGGAAGAAGATAAAGAAGTATTAAGACTTACAAAAATATATTAATTTAATTGGAAATAGATAGCAAATGAGATACCAAATAGAACAGGTAGATAAATAAGAGAGAGATATGTAAATCATTTGGATTCAAATATAATAAGAACACCTTGGACTAAGTAAGAAGATAAAAAGATTTGGGAAATGTTTTAGAAAATGGGTACTAGATGGTCAGATATGTCAAAAAAAATGCCAGGAAGACCTGTAAAAATAAATAAAAAAATATTTTTTAGGAAAACATGATCAAAAACAGATTTTATTCTTTTATAAGAAAATAATATGGGAAAATATAGAATCCTTATTATATTGTACCTAGTAAAGTAAGAGTATTAGAGGAGGATGGTATAAAATAGAGTTAAGGAATGAAGAAAATAAGAAAATTTAAGAAAATTTAATAATCATTTAAGGTGGAAGAAGAAATAGAAGAAAAAGAAAAAAGAAATAATGAGGAGAATAACTAATAAAAGTAATAACCAGAATAATAATGTTAATAAATTTCATACACTTAGTTTTAAACTCAATAATCTCAATAATAGTAATAATAAATTTAATATTCTTAATCACAATTTCCTTCTTTATAACATTCTCAAATTCAATAATCTTAATTTCCTCAAATAATAGATCCATTTTCATTTTTTTAAGATTCTATAAGATCAGATTCATATAGAGTAAATTAATATCCTGAAGCTTTAAAATAATATTAAGATTTTTAAAATTGGTTGAAGGAATCATTGAAATCTTCTTCTGATCCAGAATTAAATAGAATGTATAAATTTGAGACTCCAATGATGAGTTTTTTGTATATGAATCCAAGTTTAATTCATTCGATTCAGTAATAATAGTAGCCAATTTTTATGAAAGAAGAAGAGAATGAAAAACTATTTGGAGGTTTAGAAACATCTTTACCTGTTTAAATAAGACCTGATATATTTGAAGAGATGAAAAAAACAACTTCTGAATAATAACACTAACAATAATAACTTTAAAATCATTAATAAAAATGATAATGATGTATGTAGTAAAAATATTGATTGTTAATATATGATTTGAATGTGTTAATATGAATCAAATTCCAACTTTAGATTTGACATATTATTCAAAGCTTGGTTAGGTTAATAAACCAAGTGCTTATTTACTAATGTCAATTTCTTTGTTGTATTCTGTAACAGTTCTGTTATAAAGATCAGTTTCAGCAGCATAATTATCATTTTCAGCTTATAATTATGCTTAGAGTGTTGCTCTATCATCTTTTCTTTATCCAACATACACTATAGTTTCTCCAAGTTTTTCTAATATTTAAATATAATATATATTACATTCATTTGCAGCAAGTTCTGAATTCTTGATAAGAACAGCTCTTTAGAATTCAGCAAATTCTTTTTCTAATTAAGCTACTCTTTCAGCAAATTTAGTTTCAGCTGCACTTTCATCTGCTGTTTCTTAATTTAATGTATCGACAAATTAAACACGTAATTCATTAAATATCTTCACCAATTATGCAACTGATCCTTAATCAGCAAAGTTTTATTCTGTTGCTAATTCAAGTAAAGCTTTAATGATAGGAGCAAATGAAGAATGATTTTAAAATGAAGTTTAAATTCTTCCTAAATTTGTTTAAACTCTCTTAAATTGAACAAGAGATGGATTTGTTATTTAAGATAATAATCCTAATGATTCATCAACAGCACCTATAGCTTCATTTATTTCAGCTATATTTGATAAGAATTATTCATGTTATCTCTTTCTATTTACTGTTTCTGAATCAAGAATTCTTCTATTTTCTTCAATGTTGGTTTTCAATTAAGCAAGAGCATCTTAGAATCTTTATTTTTATGGAATCAATACATTATCAATGAAATCTTCTCCATTGAAAATATCTAATTATATTATTTAAATATTAACCTCTATCAGCATCTTAGATTTCTTATTCATATCTTGTTACATCTCTATTATGTTCATCTGTTCTTCTAGAATAAGCATGATGGATATCATCTAATTCCTCTTCTAATTAATCAATCAATTAATTGATAGCTTCAACCAATTCTGTTAAGGCTCCTCCACTTCCTAATTCCACCTCTGCAAAGTCAACTATGAACGATGCCCATTTAGATTCTCTTAATTTAGCCAAAACTTCTTCTGAATGTCTCTCCATATTGAGTTCTACACTCAATACTCCCAATATCAGGCAAATTAATAATCCTGTTCTCATTTATTTTAAATAATAAAAACGACTATTCTTATTTATTAATTTATTTGTATTTATTTTCTATACATTATTTATTTTTTTATTTATAACTTATTATAATGCATTAGAATTCATATCTACACAGATAAATCTATATCCATTTTTTATTCTTTATCCTCATGTACAATTCTTATATCTATTTATATGTTATAATCTATTCAATAAATTCATTAGAACATTACTCTTTAATTTTATTTATTTTTTCTATATCAATTAGATTTAAAATATTTTTTATTCAATATCTCTTGTTTATTACTAATTTATCTGTAAATTTTCTAAAAAACATTATTATTTTTTTAATCTTTTTCTATTACAAATTATGTTGAAAAATAATGGATATAAAGAATTAATTCAACAATAATTTAGTTTAAGGTATGTGAACCCTTAAATTACAGGTGAAGGAGCCTTTTCAAAGGTATTTAAATGCCAAAATTAATAAGGAGAGTTTGTTGCTATTAAAGTAATTTCATTCTTTTTATCTCTAGGTTGTTAATTTATTAGGTGTAAAATCATGTATTATTCCTTATCTAAAAAATGAAATTCGATTATTACATTAGAGCGATAATGATAATGTTATCAAATTGTATGAAAGTTAAGAAACAGATTCTGCATTATTTTTAGTTTTAGAAGTTAATTTTATTGTTTAAGTTTATAGTATTGTGAAATGGATGTAAAAACTATGATGGCAATTTATTTCTAAAATAAATTACCTGAAGAGCTTGTAATTGTTATTTTTAAATAATTGGTAAATGGGTTACATTATTTGCACTCAAATAAAATCATTCATAGAGACTTAAAATTAGAAAATATAGGTGTAATTATAAATGGAGAAGATTAAGATAAACTTAAAAATCTCAATTAAATCCAAAAACTAGATATTTTTTTAAATGCTTCTTATAAGTTGCTTGATTTAGGTTTAGCTAAACAGTTTCAAGAATAAACAGTCACAGTTACTTATGCAGGAACAGAAGTTAATATGGGTATTTAGATGATTTTATTTTCTTTTAGCTCCTGAAGTTTTATAAAGGAAACCCTATTCATTTGAAGCAGATATTTATAGTTTGGGAGTTTGTTTATATTAAATGATTACAGGCGAATATCCTTATTATGATAAATTAAATAGAAAATAATAATTTGAATTGATTCAAGAATAAAATGCAAAATATTAGATGATACAAAATTAAACTCTTAGAGAAATTGTATCATCTATGCTTAAGTACAATGTTGAAGATAGATTAACATTTTAATAGTTATATTAATAACCATTACTTTATAGTTCGACAACAAATTTCTAATCAATTTTGGAAAAATCTCTTATAAAAAATTCAGAATTTTATTCTCTAGAGAATTCTTTTGTTAAATAATAATAACTATCAAATTAAGGTTAGTTCAACAATTAAGGATTAAATTTCTATCAAAATCAATTATTTCATTAATTCTAATCAAAAAATTTATAGTAAAGTTAGTCCTATTAAGATTAATTTTTCCAAAGTATTTAATCAAATACTCAGAATTAATAATTTCAAATTATCGAATAAAAAATCCCTCCACAAAAATCTTAAATTGGTAAACCTAAATCAAAATCTAAAATCTAATAAGAAACAACATAAATTTAATAATGGAATAATACACTTAATTAATGTATATTGGTTTAAAAAATAAGTGAAAAATTACTTGATTTGATGTTGAGTATTCCACAAGAGTTCAAGTATCACTCTTTTAATGCTTAATTTCAAGAGTATTTAGAATATTTCTGCTTATTGTACAATATGATGAGAAATTAACTGAAAAAAGAAGTTGAAGATAATAACAACAATAATCAAAATATTAAAGAGTATAAAGATATCAGAGATTCATTGTTAAAATTAGATGATTAAATTTTTGATAATTTTATAAACGACTAAAAATTTAGTAAAGCAATCTATTAATTAAGAAAGTTGATTGGTTAGATGAAATCGCTCCAAGAGGTTAGAGAAATAAATGGTTCTTAATCTAAACTTGTAGAGAATATTGAACTTGTGTATATATAAATCTTGAGGATTTTGCAAGATGTTTATTACAAGGAAATAAGATTGAATAAGGAAAATATAAATTTAGAATAATTTAATTGCAAAGTATATTAATTACTCATAGTTTTGGCATTATTAAGAGCTGGATATAATAATTAAAGCATTCTAACAGATATTTAAATTGATAATTTAAAGGGAGTGGATTCGATAAATGATCCTGATTAATTATGTTATTAATTAAGTGAAATACTAGATAAATATCAATTATCATTTTCAAAAGAGATTAAATAATCTGAAAATTCAATTGATTATAATTAAAATCAATGAAATTTAAATTTAACATTATAATAAAAAAGATATTCTAAAATAATGATCTCGAAGATAAGGCAGAAATTGGCTTTTAAAAAATCAAGATTTTATAACTTTTAATAAGTTTTTCTTTATACCATTAATGATATTTTTGAATTATATTTTTGTGTTTCAATATGTTATTTTTAATCAGCTTAACAAACTTTAAAAAAATGAAAAAGCTTCATTGAATAACTTTTTGATATTAGATATCAATTTGTAACATGATGATATGGATATTATAATGAAATATTATTAATCTAATCAAGATGTTGTACATCCTGGAATATGTAATTTATATCCATCCTCACATTTTTATCCACCAAATCCAGTTGAGCAACGTTCCTAAAATTATTAATTATATTACCATTGTGCAACATCCTTATGAAACCCATCCACAAATTTCACCTTTATTATCAGCACATTTCTTTCTGCATGTTGGTCCCCAAACATCATGTCTTTTTACTCTCTTAAATACAGATTCTTAAATTTCACTATTAAAAGCAATTAATGCAACAACACAAGCCAAGGCTATGGCTATATATAATAATTTTTTCATTAATATATTAATGTTTACGAATCATAAAATATTTTAAGTTTTATAGATTAAATTTGTACATTTAAAGATTATAGAAGGAATTATATGTCTCAATAAGGATGTATTAAATGTTTATAAACTGGAATTATTCTTTAGATTAATTCTAATTGATAAATTAAAATGAAGCAGTTAAAAATAATTATCATAAAGTGAAGTATCTAAATAAAATATAAAATATAAAAGAATTTCATAAAGTGAAGTAATTAATTTCCACTGATTCTGGCGTCTATACTGAAGTCCAAATATCATCAATTAATTAAATTACTCCTTCTTATTCATCAATAATCATGTTTCTTAATACTATCTGATTTTCTAGAATAAAATCGTTCTAATGCTGATTTAAAAGTTTTTATTATAATGATGCCTAAAACAAATTACAATACTTGTTACCCAAATGATATCAGAACCATCTGAGAGACAAATATTTTTGGTAAACTGGGGACCATATTTTGTATCACAGTATTATGCTTCTGAAATTGCCTAAAATAACGAATAAAATTACAATTATTTTTGCATAAAGGTCAATTTTTTTGTTAGGGGACTATTTCAGAATATCTTTGATTGTATAACTATTTAAAAGAATAGATCCATTCTTATATGGAGTTGGAGGTGAACTTGGATTAGAGCTCATTTTTTTTAATAATTTTAATAATAATACTGATTTTTAAATATTAATTATTCTAAAGCAATAAATGTGTTAATAAAAAAAATGATCTAAATTTAATTAGTATTAAATAAAATCTATGTTAAAGAAATCATATTTGATTAATTAGTCATCAAAATTAAAAAAATAATATATGATTGATTATAAATTTATAATTTGAGATAATATTTTGATAGTAATAATATATAAAAAGCTTATATAAAACTTTATAAAAAGAATAAAAGTGATTTATAATGATATGAAATCATTGAAGACTGAAGTATAATTAGAATATTAATATTGTGTTAAGTTATTTGATAAATTAATAATAATTTTAATTTAAAAATATAAAGGTGACATTTTCAATGAGCAATGCATTTAAGTCAGCTGGAAATACACTTGCAAAATAAAATGATTTAGGATAGACAGGTTAAAGTTTTGCAGGATCTTAAAATCCTGCATCATTAAAGGGTAAATTAATGAGTTTAGAGGTAATGAAACTGATATATTATATTCTTTTAGGAAACTATTAAAGGCATCTAAGATGAGATGAATTTTCATAAAAAAGAAGTTCAAATATTGAAATCAGAGAAGGATACTCTTGAATCAGTTTTGAGCATGAAAACTTAAGATGTTAAAAAAACATTAACGAATGAACTTATGAGAATTGAAGAAGAAATGAAAAGGTAAAATATAATTAAATATAAATAGACATTTTGCTCATTAGAAAGCTGAAAACTCTAGATTATAATAGTAAATTACTGCTCTGAAAGGAGAGAAAACAGCCTTACAATAACAATTACTTGGATTGTAAAGAAGAATTGCAGAACTTGAGCTCTAAGTTGGATAGGAATAGGCATGATTTATCATCAATTATAGAATCATTATTAATAAAAATAATTCATGCAAAATTTCACTATTGTATATTACAATATGAAATAACAGTTTCTAAATATCTTACTAGATTAAAATCTATATGATATTAATAAAATTATTTCAATATCTAAAATTATTTTCTATTTTGATCCAAGCATCTTCTAATCATTATAACACTTCTGAATTAGCTTCTTTTTTCTCTTCTTTTAATTGAAATATTTTATTATATACAACTTCTATTATTCTGAATATTTTTCCTTCTCTTTCTTCTTTCACTTTTTTTTCTTAAAATAATTAATCTAAAAATTTATTAATTTCAGTATCTATTTTAATCATTCAAACTTTCTCAAATTCTTCCCCTATATACTAAAATTAATAATTAACCCTGATTTTCTTTCTGAAACCATTTCATTTTTCAAAATTTTAATTTATTGAAGAATTTTAGCAATTTTAACTTAATTTTTATCTTCATATTAATGTTAATTTCTTTTTATTATCAATGTTTAGTTTCTTATTGATTTCTAATATAATCTTCTTACGCAAATGAAAATGCAATATTATCAGAAAAAATTTTAAATCTTACTCTTTTTTATTATCAAAAGTCTATAATAAGTATTTTATTTTTGAACCTCTCTTTCAGAACTTTATTTATGAGTATAATCTAGTAAGTATTTTCAATTTCTGTTCATCCTTTGATGTTTCTAATGCTAAAAAATCCTCAATTATTTTAATTCTCTTCTCTAAGATATCTTTGTTCTCTAATTTAGACTTATCAATTCTATTTTAAATTTGATTTCATAAATCTGAAAGTAATTTCTAGTTGTAACTCAAATAATTTATATTTGAGTTAAAGACTTGACAATTATGATAGTAAAATTTTGAAAAAGTCATTTTAGATGTTGAAAGAAACATCAATTATTTATTTAAGTAATAAATTAATTTCTAAATAAATTAAATTAATATTCTTTTTAATTACAATGTGTAATCTGAATGTAACCTTATTATTTAAGGTGTTGTTTATAAAAATCTCTGTATATACTAAAATTAAATAAAATTTATCATATAAATAATTTTAATAATATTATTACTTAGACAATATAGAAAATATTTATAACTAATATTAGAAATATAATCTTAATTGGCAAATTTGATTAATTAATTTTTAAGATGTAAATTAAAATTGCACTAATATTGTCAATTATTTTATTTGAATGGTCAAATGCTGATAAATTATTGTTTATTTAAGCTATATGGAGACATGGATCAAGAACACCTGTTAATTGTAATTGGAATTGTGAATATTTTTTGTAAAATGATTTATTAAATGGTGAACTAACTCCAACAGGAATGAGATAACATTTTTCCTTGGGTCAATGGATGAAAAAGAGATATATTAAAGATTATAAACTTCTAAATGAAACCTATAATGCTTCAGAAATAGTTGTCTATTCAACTGATGTTAATCGTACAATCATGAGTGCCATGAGTAATTTATAAGGAATGTATTCTAATAATGGACCCAATATACCTAATGTTTCAGATAATTATTTGATTCCTCCAAATCCAGGTGCTAAATCTCCAACTGATATTGGTCAATCTGCAATTCATTATAACCTTTAGATATTACCAATTCATATGAAAGAAGCTATTACTGATGAAGGACTTTTATCAATATTGATATGTCCTAAAGGTTATGAAATGTTTAGTTAAAATATGGAATCTAATTTAACTATGAATGTTATTCAAAAAGCTCAAAATACTTTAACATAATTTTGTAATGAAATGAATATTGATCCACTTGAATTCAATATATTTACACTTACAGAATATATGGATACATTTTATTCATGTATATATAACGATTATCCTATGCCATCTACTCTTACTTAAACAACTTTCAAACAAGCTGACTCTCTATATGCCCTGACTATTGCTTTATAACTTTATCAAACATGGCAGTATTCTATTTTATTATTTTAATAGATAGATATCCATTTTTTCATCACCTTTTTTTGAATCTTTACTCTCCTATTTTGATTCAGCTTTGAATCAATCATAGATACAAAATCAATATAAATACATAATTTATTCAGCTCATGATATAAATGTCTAATTAATAGCTTCTGCTTTAAATTTTACATCAGCTGAATGTATGGCTTAAGTTTACTTAGGACAAGAAGTAAATAACAAAAATTGTATATATACATATCCAGGATTTGCTTCAAATATTATTTGGGAATTATGGTAAGATGATATCTCTCATGATCATTACATTAAAATACTCTATAATGGCACAGAAATGAATTTATGCAATACAGATTCAAAATAATGCTCTTATCAACTTTTCAAATAATTAATCCTAAATTAAAAGTATGATTTTTAAAAAGAATGCTAAGATATTGACCCTATTGTATTTAATTATTTAACTTATTTTAGATTCAACAGAAAGTTCCCATTTGGATGACAACATTAATTATCATATTTCTAGTTATTTTTTTAGCTTTACTATTTTACATTTGTTATTTATTCAGATAATTAAAATAAAAAAATATTAAAACATTAAATGAAGATTAGAGAAATTTAAATTAATATTATGATTCATGATGTTCTATTTTAATATTCAATTATAATTATTGAAATCTATTAATTTTACATATTTTCATATTAATATATAGTTCTTATTCTTTACAAACCTGAAATTTGAGATTATTATTATTACTCACCGATAGAATTTAATTTAAAAAGAAAACCGTTGATTTTTTGTTTCAAGTAATTATAACAATTCAAATTTTTTATTAAATTTTTTTCTCTATATCTAATTCATTCAAATAATCAAATATATTATTTATTTTTTTTAGATTAAATTGAATTCCAATCTCAGTTTATCTAATAGATTTTAGTATAGATTCTACAAAATATCAATTTTATTGAGGAAATCATAAGAAAAAGATCAATTAAAAATGCTTCTATTTTACATAAAAAAAAATTAGAATTTTATTTATTTTTGATTGTAAATTTGATTATCAAATCTATCTTTACTAGGTTATTTAGAAAATTTTGTACAAGCATTTGTAAAGGCAAATAGAATAAAAAATTGATAAATCAATAATTGATCAATATTAATACAAATAAATTTTATTTCAAAATGGGATTATGCTTTTTAATGAGTTGCTCTCTGCCGTATATGTTGGTTATGATATTCGTGTTTGTAGGAAGAATAATTGCAATCATTTTTGATCTTTTAACTTTTGTTTTTGTATTACCTTATGGTAAACTATAATTTACACTCTTGATACAGTGCCTGTTTGAAAATTGCTTGTAAGTATTTTAAAAGGAAAATGGACAGATGATGTTTAGATTATTTATGTCTGTTGGATTGTTATAAATGCAAATAATATACATAGTTGGCTTATTTATATTTTTTGTAATATATTTTGTGATGAGAATTATATTTGTAATAATAGACTGTTTAATACTGGTTGTAACATTTGGTCAAACAAAAATATAATTTTAGATCACCAAAAAGTTAAATAGCAAACTTAAAGAAGCCTTAGAGATAGGAATTTTTGAGGCAGGAACTAATTTATTTGGTGTCGATTTATATAAAGAAAAGGTTGAAATTGAGAAAAAAGAGTAAGAAGAGAAGAAGAAATAAGAAAAGACAATTCAGGATAAGGCAACTTAGGAGAAGACAATTTAGGATAAAGCAGATTTGTATAAAGAAACTCACAGGCTTGAAAATTGAAGTTATAATTTTGACATATTTATTGATAGTAAAACATTTAAATAATAATTTTTAAATTCTGATTTTTTGTTTATATATAAAAGGTTTTCTTACTGCATCATACTTCTAGTAAAATATGGGTTGGATTTATTATCTTGAGTACTAGATAATTGTTGGAATAAGGTTGAAATGTTTCTTAGAAGTCTGTTCTGTATATTAAATTAAAAATTAATTACTACTTTAAATGAAAATTAATTGCAAATATATTTCATAATATTTATAATAATTTAATTTTTTTGAATTTAGAATCCTTTATATGATGCTCTGCCACAAAATAATTATGAATATGTTAGTAATCTATACATATTATAAGAAAATGTTAGCCATTTTTTAAATCTAAATTTAAGAATTTACTCTGAATATTTATAATCTACAAATTATTAATCATCAATAACTGTATAAAGTAATTCAATTTAACTTGCTAAATATTTAATTCTAATAATTTTTAAGTTTGATTAAAATAAGCTTTTGAGTTTACAAATGCTTTTTGAAAAATTGTGATAAAAATTTAATTTCTCTATTTTCCAATAAATGTATTATTAAGATTATTAACATCTGATTAGAAAAAGAAAAATAATTATTTATTATAAAAGATGAAATATGAAATTAAAATGATTACAAAATAATTCATGAAAATAATCTTTATGTGAAGTTAAAATGTATTTGATTAAAATATTTAATTAATTATTAATAATACCATCTCAAAAAATGATAAAAAATACTCAAACACCTCTTAATAAAGATGAATAAAAAAGGCTTAATCAAATAGTTTAATAATTGATTGATTCTAATGATAGTGTAGAGTTTCGATAGCCTGTTGATTATAAGCGATTGAATTTACCTGATTATATCTAGATAGTTAAGAGACCAATGGACTTAGGTACAGTACAATAGAAATTGAATAACAATTTATATAAGACAGTCGAAGAGTGTTTAGATGAAATATAATTAATTTGGGATAATTGTAAATTGTATAATGGATCAACTAGTGTAAGTATTTTAATTAAGATTAATAGTGGATAACGAAAATAGCAGAGAAATTAGAAAGATTATTTAAGAAGTATGTTAAAAATTATTTGCCTTTGGTAAACCTTCCTTAAGTGGTACCAAAAACAAAAGAGAATCCATCTGAGGTTTATTAAGAAGAACCCTAAGAATAAGTGACTTATAATGATAAGGTTGAGTTTTCTAATAATTTGAAACAATTAGCACCAGAGTAAATAGGACTAATTGTTCATATGATATAAAATACATCTCCTAATGCATTTATAGAAATAGAGCGGGAAAAATATTAAATAATAGTTGATAACATAGAATATGAAGCATTTACAAAATGCTAAAAATAGATACAAGCTTGGATAACGGGTGATGACATAAATAAAAAGGTTAAAATATGAAATATGAATATTATTTATATCATTTATTGAGTGAATCTAAAAACCTATATAAATATTATTGTAATTCTGATGAATGGATATCATCAGAGATCGTACGCAAAAACTATTTAGTGTTCCATTAGAATTCTTCAGAAGTGACATTATCAGAAGGACATTGCGATTTATTCAATTCTTGGACTATTTGTTTTTCGACTAAAAGAACTTAGCTGAAAGAGATATATAATAATGAATACCTTTCATCTTCCTTATATATAGATGATATTTTCTCGAATTGAGGAGTGTTTTTGAATTCTCTTAATTTGATGAGAGAGTCAACATTTAATTTTAATTGGGATTAAATGTACCTAATCATAAAGAGTACCATTAAAGGGACATGAACATTGTCATTAACTTCAAGTAGTTTGATGATAGCTTGAATGTGTTCAAGTAATAATTTTCTATGCTGTAAAATAATCTTGATGTTATTATGAAGCCAGCTTTCATTAGAATCAGACATTTTTTATGAGAAATGCTGACTATTTTTCTTGATAAAGACTTATTAATAAGGTGAGGAGTTTTATCTAATTGCTAATATCAAATTATATTACACTTACGAGATACACCTCTTCTATTACTATTGTTCAAGGGGGAGACACTCTTTTGGTTCTTGGGTATACGAAGTTAAAAGAGTTCTTGCCAAGAAATTCTCTATCTAGGATCAACAGTGAGCATTCTTCTTAATAGACGTTCAATTCCATCAGATACTTAATAAGGAATAGTTAACTAATATGGTTTTCATGATTACTGGTTAATTTTATATTTGATACATTAATCTAGGGATAGTCACATCTTCATAAGGACATCTTCCAAAAAGCATTTCATAGAGACAAACTCCTAAAGACCAAATATCAGCAGAGAAGCTGTATGGTTCACCAAGCAAGATTTCAGGTGCCATATATATAGGGGATCCTACCATTGTTTAAGTGAGATCAAAAGGTTCTATATTTTTACAAAAACCAAAATCAGCAATTTTGACAATGTTATCATGCAATAAAATGTTTGATGGTTTTAAATCTCGGTGTAAAATATTCTCTTTTTATAATGATTCAAAACCATTAAGTAATTATGCAAATTTATCCATCGCATCACTTTCTCTAAGATTTCTGCTTCTTTGAATATACTCTTCAAGATTACCACCATTACAAAACTCATATACCAAATATAAGTTATTTTTAGAATTAAATAATTCAACAAATTTGATCACATTTACATTGTTTATTCGTTTTAATGTTTCTACTTCATTCATTGTGAATTATGTTAATTTAGGTAATTGTTTAAATCTACTTAATTTTATAACTTTAACTGCATAATATTCTTATGTGTTATGTTTATTAGCTTTGTATACCTTTCCATATTAACCTTACCCTATTTGATTAAGTAATGTATATTTATCGATAGTTTTCATATTAATAAATATATATAATTATTTATATCAATATTAAATATAAACTCAACTCATTAGTTTAATAAGTTCCTAACATAAACGTGGATACTTAAAATTCTTGATAGCTTATTCAGCTTCTTTCAAAACAACTCCTTTTTCTGGACATTTTGATAAACACTCAAAAACAGCTCTTTAAACTTCTTCACTTGAATCATCCAAATGTATTAAAGTTGCTTTTACTATATATTCTAAAATAGTTGTTGAATCATATTTCTGTTACATCAATGCAGCAATTGCAAAAGTAATTTCGATTCTTATTTAATTTTAAGAATCATCTAACCTTTCTAAAAGAGAAGGATAGAAATCTCTTATTATTTCATAATTTAAAATTTAACATTTTTTTATTAAACTTGTAGCTAATTTACTTGAAGCAAATCTTAAATCAGGTGCCCAATCATCTGTCATACATGATTTTAATGGAGCAGCTAAAGCTGGAAATAATTCTAATATTTCTTCTTAATTTAACATTTCTGTTAATTACAATGTTATTATTACTGCTGCTTTTCTTACTTTCACTGTTGGTTTATTTGCTTTCCAAACCATTGATTATATTAATAATTATGATATCAATACTGCACTATACATTTTGATAGTATCTTTAATTGATTAAATTTAAACTACTTTATCTAATAATAATAACACCTCCAAACGTAATTCAACTTCTTAATCACCTCCTAAAGAATATTTCATTATTTATATTATTTATTGCATATATTTTGATATTCCATCTCCACATCCTATTACTATAGCCTTGAATTTTAAGAATTCTCTAGTATTATGTTTCCATGTTTTAAAGTGTTCTTAATTCACTATTTATTCTAGAATCAAACTAATTTCATTCGCATGTAAATCTGTTACACTCGTATAACCACATTTCTTAGATAATTAATTAAGTAATCCTTCACAATCCATCTTATTAAAAGATCTTATTGTCAATAAACCCTGAAATAATTATCTTACATATATTGGTAATTCTTATTAAGATTAACCAATTATTCGATCTTCTAAGTAATAAACACATTCCATCACTTCCCAACAATCAGAATATACATTCTCTATATCTCCAATCAAATATACTAAACTTTATAAATCAAGATTATCATTTTCATGTACTATTGTTTCACTTATCATATTTATCAAATTGCATAAAGTTTTTGATTATTGTCCTTGTAATTCAAATCTTGCTTAATTTATCAAGGTTGGTAAATAATAATCTATCTATACCTTTAATCCAATCACATAACATATTTATCTGCACTATTCATAAATCATTAAAATTTACCTCATTCAAATAATATTTATCATCATTTGTGTAAATTTTAGCCAATAATTTAAATATTTAAGTTAGATATTCTCCAATATCAGCTATACAACAGATCATCTTTAACTATTATAAAGCCTTTAATTTTTATATTTGAGTTGACTAAAATTCAGCAGCATCCTTTAAAACTATTTATATTAATTATGGTAGATTCTTTGTTATTATATACTTTTATCCTTCTGTAATCTAAGCAAATGGTGATACTTTATTAATTAAACTTTAATTTTTTTCCATTAATTATATTTTATCTGAAAAATACCCAATTTATTCTAAGAATCTGTTACTTATACTTTATTATATATACATATATATTAAATTTTATAATTATCAAAAGCATAACCAAAATAAGTTCAAGTACTATAGAACTGCTCCCATATATTTTTACTTCTTATCCAAAGAATACTAAATTAATAAAATTAATAAATTACTTTACCATTACTTATTTATTAACCTGACAAAACCACAATAGTACCATATAATGAGAAAATTATAAAAATAAGTGTGATTGGAATCACTTCGATTTTTAAAGAAGCTGCAGAGTACATTATTCCTAAAAACAAGGATATTATTAATGAAATAATGAAATATTCTAAAAAAATTAATAATTTTTTTTTACATTTTGGGTCTATCTTCTACTAAATGAAGGTGATTACAAAAATAAAAAAGATTGATATTAAAATTGATAAATGAACTAATATTCCTACATAAAGTATTTCTTTTTCCAATTTATAATTATAATTGCTATTATATGATATATTCCCCACTAATTAACATTCAATTATTGCAATTAAATTAACATGAAAAAAACCTGAAGCAACTGCTATAATAACAAATAGTATCTTATCAATATATTCAGATTTTATTAAATCTAAACTCACACATTTTTTTTCAATTCTATTTTTTAGCAGAGATACAATAAGTAAACCAACAAACAAAGAACCAAATTCTATTAATCTTTCTATACGACTGCAATATCGATCTATATTACCTAGATTGAAGATCAAAATCAAAAAGATTGTACAACCCCAGACCAACCACAAACATAAGGTTGAACGAAAAAATTTAAGCTTATAATCTTCATCTGCTTCTGAGAGCAATTATAAGAATTAATTAGTATTTTATTGTGTATCCATATCAAAAGGAACTACTATTTAACCTTATGCTAAATTTTGTGGAGAAAAAGCACTATATTTGATTTCTTATTGAATATTAAATCTATTTATTGACAGATCAACTTTTTAATTGTTATCATTGCTTTGAAAAAACTAATCTTAACTAATTTCTTTTTAATTATTTCCTGCAGATATTTACATTTTTTTATTTATTATTATTTTCCTATTAAAATAATTTTAGATTTAATTTAAAACAACATATAATCAATTCTATATTGACTTCAATAAAACATGAACAAATAAATTAAAATTTTATTAGAAAATTTAGGTTTTTAGTGTAGAAAATGAAATTATCTAAATATTTATATAAAAACTGATAAATTATGTTGAATTATTTAATAATCATTTATTGGTTTTCTTTGCTAATTTTTCTTGTAATTCTTATAATGTATAATTTTCTGATTCTTCGTAAAAGATATTGAAGTCATAGTTAATATCTTTGAATTCATCATATGGATTTAGTGCAATCAATAGATAATAATTTAATTAATTAATTTATAATTCTTTGCTTGCTAAAGTTTTTATAATTTTTAGACATTCAATAATACTCTCTCTATAAAGCACATTAAAAATTTCATTAGCTTCAAAATTCTCATTTAAAGCTGCTAAGAAATTCTTAATCATACCGATTATAAGTTAATTATTTGAATTATTATTATATTCTTCTTGTAGTATCTATTAACATCTTTTTGCAATCTGATTATAAAAATCTAAAGTATTAAGACCATCTTATTCAATCTATGCTACCAAAATCTCAAATTACTAATTTTATATATAGAATCTTAAATACTTAAGATTTTTAAAATTTTCCCCAAAGATCTTGATCAAAATTTTCATTACCATTTGCTTGGAGTTGATTACTAATTCTTGTTAAGACAATAATTTAATTTTTAGCAATTAAATATATCAATCTATGGTAAAAATCAATAGGTAATTTAATTTACCATTCTGATTGTAATTAAACAATCTTTTAAATAAGTTAATTATAAAAGAAAGCAATATTTCTTTCAAAAATAAAATACTTATAGAATTTTAAAAAAGTATCTTTTTTTTTCTTTTAGTTTTTGTACATGATAAACATTTTATCTATCTATAATAATTGTTTTATATTACATTAATATCAGGTTGTTTTTCAAATTAGCATTATTAGATTCTAACTTCTATATCACTTTATTTCCATTAAGATTCTTCTTCAGATAGTATTTATTGTTCTTTAAATAAATATCTAATGACTAAATTTTATTAAAGAATAATATTATTAGCTTTAATAACAGACAAGAATTCATCTTTTTCATAGGTATAAAATGTACCTTTATCTGATGTTCCTTGAAAATCAATTTAAGCATCTTCTGATTTGATCATGAGAATAGGATCTTGTATCAAATCTTGAAAAGAGATTCTTTCTTCTTGATTAATAGTAAGCATTTTGGATATTATATCTTTAATTGCTTATTTTCTAATTGGTTTAGTTGGAAATTGCAAAGGCTAACTAAGAGAGATAAGTACGTACAACTTTCTTAATATAATCTATCCATTAAATAATTGAATCTGTCTGCCAAGGTAAATCCCCATATAACATTTAATAAAAGAGCACACCCAAAGACCAAATATCACATTTATTACTAAAAGGTTATCCATTTAAAACTTCAGGTGCTAAATAACATGGGAATGGTAAAGATTTTATAGTATTTAAATCTTTAATTTACAATCCTTTCAATATTGTTTATTAAAGAATTCCTGCATAATAGGTATCAGAGATTTTAGCCACTCCTTTATGTAACAGTATATTTGAAGGTTTTAAATTGTTATGAATAATTTTAGCTTTATGTAGTTCTTTATATCCTTCAATAATTTGTTACATAAATTGAATTGACTCAGACTTAATTTATGAACATGTAAATTACTTCACTAATTGGTTTATCTTTTTTTAAATAATCTTATAAACTCCCATCTTCACAATAAGGTTGAACAAAACATAGAATATTATGATTTTTTATGACATCATATATTTATACCAAATTAGGATGTTTGATGTTCTTCAATCTTTTTAATTCAAATTTTATGAGATCTAAGACTTTTATGCTTTCAGATTCATTCTTTTTACTTTATTTTAACTCTTACATTCAATTAACATTATTTTATTGCTAAAGATTCTGTATAATTATTTAATAAACATCCTCTAAATACTGTTCCTTTTGATCCTATTTACATATTATTGAAAAGCACATATTGTTCTAAGTACTTTATTTCAAAACTTTCAGTCATTTATTTACTCTGAAGAGATATTATTTATAAAATAATATTAAATATTTTTGAATTCCAATTAATGAATAGAAAATATTATAGGTTAATTGAGATGTAAATAAATTTAAAATATATGAAAATTTTATTTAAATGAAAAAACCATTAATTTATTATTGTTAAGTTCAGAAGCTAAGAAATAATTGTCTATAAATTAATTTAAACAACAAATAAATGATTATATATGATCGTTATTGAGTTTCTTAACTGAAATAAATAATAAAAAAAATAATGATTATAATTTAATCGGTTAACCAAAATGTCTATGAAGAAAATGAATAATTTTTTTCGAGCTGAAAAATAAAAGAATTATGATATTAAGAGATCTTAGAATTCATCTAATACAAATCCATAATAATTTATAAATAAGAACGAGGATTAATAGCAAAGTTAGACCATATAGAGAAAAGAGAAATTTATAGAAAACTTATAGTAGAATAAAAAGAATGATTTTAATTCTGATTCACATTCAAATAGTAGTAGTGAAGCAGGCTTATTGTAAACAAAAAAGCTTTAAAAAATAATGGAAGAAGATTATGATAATGAAGCATAATCAGCAATGATGAGTGGTATATAATAATTATTCTAAATATTAGAAAGTACTATATAATAGTATTAGCATTTAAAAAAGAATAGAATTCTAAATACAAATAATAAATATTAAGAAGAGATTGATAATAGCAAAATGAACAATTCTAAAACATATACAAAATAAGATGAGAGTAGACATTCAAATAGTTAAGATAGTTTTGAACCAAATATTCAGATTTCAAGACGACATACAGATCGTTAAGAGTAATTGTCAAAATAAGTGAATTATTTTAAACCTCAATAGTCATAATAGATAAATTAACCTATATCTAATTTTAAATTGGAAATAGGAGTTTAAGTAAATAATGATGATGAAACTAATCATTTAAATTAATCATTTAGTAAATCATCTATTGAATAATCATCAGGTATATCATCAAGAGATAATTAAAAAAATGAGAATCAAAATTTATTAAGATTATTAGATAAAAATAAAAGATTTTCATAATAGAAAAGTTAAGAAGGTAACAATGATTAAAATTCTCATAAACAAGAATAAAATTAACTTAATATAGAATAAAATTATAAACCAATTTTGAGTCATTTATCTAAATTTTAAGCAAATAATATACCTTAATAGGCTAGAATGAGTTAAATTTCTGAGAAAAAAGTATTAGATTCAATATCATAATAATATTAATAATATTCTTAATAAATATAAAATTAAAATAGTAGATAGGGTACTGTGTTGAATACATGTAAATCATTAAGTGGAGACATATTTACATTGAGACCTGGAGATAAAGTGATAGTTGTAAAAATTGATTAAGAGAAAAAATTAATATAATGTGGATATCAAAATATGTTGGGGTTATTTTATCTTAGAGATATTGCAATAAAAGATGGTATGATTTATGATAAATTTGGCAGAGTCCCAATAAAATTGTAAGTTTCAAATAAAATCAAGAACTTAATCTTCGTTTGAAATGAAATATAAAGAATTACTAAATGACAAATATAATGCCAAAAGTAAATCACCTAATAATCGTTCATTTTAAGGATAGTCTAAAACACCTCAAAAAAAGCCTTTCATGAGGTTTTGAATTAAAAATTTATATATTAATTTTCATTTTGTTTTTTTGAAAATAAAATAAAATTTTTCTTAAATAATTATTATAAATGACTGATAATCAATAAGTTCCATTTGGAAGTGGAATGTTTTAAGGATAAGCAAAATTTGTGGATTATGCACATATGAATTAACAAGATGTTTAAATGAACACTTTAGATGAACCAGTTTTGGATACTTTAGTAAAAATGTTTATAATATAAAGTTGAGAGATATTAATATGATACTATATAAATTATCATATGTAATAATTCCTAGAATGAAAGAGACATAAGGAAGAAAATTGAGAAACTGTAATAAAATAAATATTATTTAAATTAGGGGATTTATGGGGACCATTATTATTATCATTATTATTGGCAATGTAATCTATATTGATATTATGAATTAGGACATTAGGCATTAATTCTAATCAATCATGTATGAATTGAATAAATCAAAATTTAGCTGATTCTATATTTGGTACAATTTTTATTATTATGTGGGGAGGATCTGCTGTAATAACGTAAATTGAATATTTAATTTAAAATTAGAGTTAATGCTAAATTATTAGGAGGATAAGTATCATTCTTTTAAAGTGTTTGTGTATTAGGCTATTGTGTATTTCCAATTAATATAGCTGCTGTTTTGATAACCTTTCTTTAATCATATTTAGGATTTTTCCTTAGATTAATAATAGTAGGTGCTGCATTTCTATGGTCAACGTTTTGTAATTTTATTAATGTTATAAATAGCTTCACTATCCTTTATGAGTAGTATGATGAATGAAGAAAAGAAAGTCATTTCTGTTTATCCAATTTTTCTATTTTATATGTTTCTATCATGGTTTTGCATTTTCATTTGATTAATATATATAGTATTATTTATTATTTTATAATTATTTAAGGTAGATATTAAGATATAATAAAAATATATAAACTAAGTTCATTTTATCAATCAATTGATTTTAATCTTAAATCTGTAAAGTTAATCTATAATTGATGGTTATTTTAACTTAATTATATCTTAATTGTCTTTTATGTATAATCTCATTTATTTATGTCTCAATATTATATTAAATGCTAATTTAAGTGGTAATTCTTCAAATGAGTTTGATCCATTGAATTTTAATAATAAAGTTATAATCATTTCACTTAATACTCTTTATTTATTGGATCTAATATAATAAATCATCTATCCACATCGTTTAATAAAAATAACAATCATTTACAGATTAGATTCGTATCCTTTCTATAAATAAACTTTAATTATTTCTAAAAGTGATTCATCAAGATCATCTCTAGTTATTATTTCTTCACTTAATGTAAATAAAATAGATAATATTTAAGATATTTGTAGCTATTATTAAACTGATGAAATCACAAGATGTTTAATTAATTATGGTATACATTATAAAGCTCTCAAATCAATAGTCTCTATTTAACAAATGTCTTTTGCTAATTATAAAATATTTGAATTTTTTGCCAATACTCTTTCTTAAATTTGCTAAATTAAATCATCAAATGTTCCTAATTCACTTAATTAATATTCACTTTATTCTTCTAAATGTTAAACAATTTAATGATTCTTACTAGTTGTTATTTTTATTATGACTGGTTCCTTAACATTTTATTGCTTTGAAACTACCTTTGCTGAAAAACGTTAAACTCCATAATTGTTTTTTATTTTTTATTACTCAATCATTCTAGGTTTATTGATAGATTAACGAATCATTGTCTCAGGAGTAAATGGCTATTGAATTTAACCTTAAAATCTTATTGCTTCAGAAAATGTAGTAGTTTTATTCATTAATTAAGGAAATTAAAAGACTTGAGGCTTTAAACACGCTTTATTATTTTAACCTTAATTTCTAGAAGGTGCTATTTATTTTTTTAATCTTTCATTTCTCTTTATCATATTTATATTTTTATTATAATCTATCAATAAAAAACATAAACATTTAATCATTCTATACAAATATACTAATCTAATCTCTTCAATTCGTTTACCTATATCAAATATTTTATAATACTCATAATCATTATTATAATGAAATAGATAGTCATACCAATCTTTTTCAATTTATTTATTCTATAAGGAAATCAATTAAATTTATTAATCTAACTAATCAAAGACTTAATATTCTCTCTATTATTTATTATAAATCGATATCAGTTTAGAATTTATTTTGCCTCATTCTTTAAGAATTTTTTTGATATTCATAAAATTTATTCTTTATCTTCTTTAATTTGACACTCCCTAAATTGAGCTTTATTACATTATTTGTTTGAATAAATTGCAAAGCCTTTTATATAAAATAATTAATATTAAAAATATTTATAAATACTTAAAATCATTAGTATTATTTACCTAACAGATTAATTTAGCTATTGATAACAATATGTATAAATAAATTTTAATAGAATTTAATATTAATATATCATTTTTCACTTCTGCTCTCATAAAATCTGACATAATTGTTAACTTATTCGCCTACTTTATCTCTTATTTATTTTTCCATTATCAAATTCATTCTTCGTCTATAGATAAAAACTATAAACAAAATAAAGAGAACACTTGAAGTTATGACAACAATAATTAACCAAAAGTATGAATTTTCAACTTAAAGATTTGGTGAAATAACTAAAACTTACTCTTTACATTATTCTGGCATTTCCTTAAAACTAGCACATATAGCTTCTTTGATTTCATCAGCTTCTATATTTCCTCTATAGGCAACACTATTAATTGATACTCCAGGATAAAAGATGATTCCAGATTGATATCTTAATTAGAAATGTGATTCCAAAATGGAATTTTCTCCTTTTTCAAGTTTGTTTTAATCTCTATAAGATGATTAGATACACTATTATATCTTAACTTTATCTTCAGAATTAACAAATGATTCAAAACATTTATCAAATTCATTTTCTTTAGTACATTTTTTAGTGAAATAATTCTATATATAAAATAATAATATAAATTACCATATAAGACCACCAAAGTTCAGAATCCACTTACCAAATACATGTTTATCTTAATTATTCTTTAAGAACATCAGAACCAGATCCAAAAGCAACACCATTTGGATCAAATTAACAATATCTTCCTCCTCCTAAACAATCTGGATTTTCTATTTTCCATTCATCTTTTTCACATGTAAAACATCTTAAGACCTCATAAAATATTGAAAATTTAATATCATTCTTTAATTCAAGATATATTGGTCTGAATTCATTAATCAATCTGAATGTGTCTTTATTTTCAATATTTAATCCAAAGAGTACATTAGTCTATTAATTATATAATTATAATTACTTGACTTAATGTTTAACTTAATTTAAATTCAATATGTCCTACTAAATACAATGCAGTGGATTTTTTTAAATATGAAATTACTTTTTCTCCTTCACTTTTTGAGATTAGGACAGATGGAATATCTACTTAATATCCATTTCCATCATCAGCCATCATTATTTATTCTACTTTCTCATCTCTATTATCAACTATTATCAATAATTTTGCTTATAACTTTTATGCAATGATAGCCTAAACAAATATACATTAAATTTACTTTTCTAGTGAATGGACAATCACCTCTTCTAACAATCAACCATTTATCACCATAAGATTAACTATATTGATATTCTGATCTCATAATAGGCTCATCACATAACTTAAGCACTTTATCTTAATCATCAATAGAAGGAGGTATAAAAAGTAATGCACTCATTTTTTTACCATAAGGAATATGGCCAAAATTTGCAATTGAATACTCTACACTTAATGCATCTGGAAAGTCTGTTGTTTCTTTAGGGCTTTGAATTTTTAGTTGACCCAAAACAGCTCCAAAAATTACAAACAATACACAAAATGTCATTAATATATATTTAATTATTTATCAATCTAATTAACTATCTATTTTTTCAAATCTCATTTTTATATATATATCAATCTATTTTCTATATAATCTACATCTACTCTATCAAATTTATACTATTCACACTCCAAAAATATATTTTTTAAATAGATTGAATTTTTAAACTTAAACAATCAATATATATATTTTGATAAATTCTGATTAATATTAAATCAATTCAATTTCTTCAAAGATTCCTTAATTATTTTGTCAATTGTAAAGATAAAATTAATAAATTATTAATTTTCTTCAAATATAAGTATTTTACCAATATAGATTTCATTAATATGGGATTTAAAAAAAAATCATTAATTTTTTTTAAGCATATAAAATATATTATAATTATTTATATACATCAAGTCCATAAACTTACTACACCCTCTTTGCTTGCAGAATAAATCCATGGCTATGTAGGATGAAATGCAATATCCATTAAAGATTCTTTCTTCTTTTATTTCAAGACTTTCAAGGGTAAAATTACAGGAGCTTAACTCAAATCTGTACTAATACGGCAATGGAAAATATTAATAGTTCCTTTTATATAAAGAATTATATATACCATCATCAGAACAAGATGCAAATAAAGGATATGATTTATGGAATATAACACGTCTGACACCATTTTTATGATAACTCATTTTTTTAAAGGGAGTTTTGCCCATATCTAAATCAAACCAACATACTTTTTAATCGTTTGAACCTACAATCAAATTATCTCCATAAGGATGAATTGCAATTGTTGAATTTTGTTAATTACCTGCTAATAATTTTTTTAATAATTATTATTTGGTTAATGAATAAATAAAAATGTTTTTATTTGTCATGATGTATAATTCTGGTTTGGTAGGATGAAAAATAGTTTATTAAACTTCAGTGGATGCTTTCATATTTTAAAAAGGAATAGATGTTGATGATTTGCTAATGCAATGAACTAAAATGCAATGAGATTTCACATGAGTATGAGGTTAGGTACTCACAAGATAATCAGATTTAGTATGAAATTAGACATATAATGGATCATAAGGCATTTTAACTTCAAGTAATTATTGAAATACATTATCATCTAATTCAAAGTTCCATTCAAAAACATTATTTGAATTTTTGGGGATTTATTTATTTGAATTTTAACCATCTTCTACATTAGGATGTAATCTTTTATCAATAAAAGAGTTTAAGATAATAAATCCATTTGATTATAATATACAAATTAATCCAGATTAACTAAAATCTAAACCCAAAAATTATTTATCAGCAACCTACCATTTTGTATATAGACATTTAGATGTTTTAGTATCAAAGAAAGCAATAGCAAATTCATAACATACTCCTAAAAGTTAACCATCTTAAGATATTGAAATTTATTTAACTTAACCAGATTTAGTAATATCAATTTAACCAAATTCAAAATTTAATTTAGTTGGAAATGGTTTTAATTCTTCAGGTTTAGGAATTTCAGGTAGAAAATCAGTTGATTTCATCATTAATTTCTTTCTTCTAATTCTAGGAGCTAAATACAAATCTAAACATCTATTAAATAAATCTTTTGTTAATTATTCAGATGAAGGAACATTCCTTAAATGTTTAAACTTTTATGGTATAAATGGTATTTCTCTATCTTCCGGATCAGTTTGTAGCCATTATTATTTTTCTTATTCTGTAAATAGATACTCTTCTGGAGGATTATAACTACACACATTAGTAGGTAATTAAGCTTTAGCTGCTGGTATTCTTGCTGGTAAATATTTACTCAAAACTTAATCTTCAGAAACATTTTCCCATATATCAAATATCTTTTCCACTTTCTAAGGTGGATTTAATACAATTCTGCCTAATTTTATACCTTAAACTAATTTATTAATCTTTATTCTTTCCCATTTTGAAGGCAAGAATCTACGTTTTGGATTGTAAGATGATAATAGATCAAATTAATTAAAATCTTCATGTTCAAAATAATACTATATATATATATTTAATTTTTACATCATCTGCTAATTTGATTGCAGTTTTTCCTTTTCTAATTCTATCTAACATTGATAATTGTTTATCATTCAAAACTACATCTTAGTTATTTAATTCATCTCTTACTACTCTCCACCAATCTTTATTTTCTGTCTTATTTATAAATTCATCAATTGTATCTTAAAATTATTTTTTTTTCTAAATTTTGTTTAAATTCTCATCATAACCTATAAAATCTTTATCTTTGTATTTTTTTGTTTACAATCTTCCAATTTTAGATAATACCTACATTAAATATATCAATATTACTTTTTCATCTTCACTATCATCAGATTCTTAATAATATTGATCATGAATGTTCTTTGGTTATAAAGATAAGTCTTTTTTGATTGATTTCTTATTTCTAATAGCTCGAATATTTATTGTATTGTTTTAATTCATTAATTATAAATTTAATTTAAGAACAAATTATATTTAATTTATCTCATTTAGGTCCACCATTGATAAAATTATAATGATCATTTGATTTTTTTGAAGCCAAAGATGTTAATACTTTAGAAGGATGAAACTCATTTTAATATACTCTCTTTTATGGACAATAATTAGGGATTTTAGTAGGAAATAAAAATTGATTACTATGAACAGGACTAAATCCCCCCATAGCCATACTAGATAAATCTAAAACCACAGGTTAAACTTAATCTCTATCTACACTAAGTCTTGATAATCTTGGAACATGTGCTTATCTAGCAGGCCTAATAGCTGAGCGAAAATTAGGTTCATAATTAGGTAGATTTTAATTAAGAATAGTATTATTTGTTATTATTTCTTTTGGAGGATCTATTTAAGTTTAAAGAGGTTTCAATTTTATTTAGTATTTAGTTGTAGTATTGCTATTTATTACACTATTATTAATAAGTTTGGTAGGACTTGGTACTTAAGAATTTGTAGGCTTCTCTTTTATACCTTATTGAGAATTATTAAGACTTTCATTTTTTTAGATAAACAATTTAGTTTAAGTTTTTAAAGGTGATTTCTTTTTCTTTTTTGGTGATTTTGTAATTGGATTTATTTACATAGATAAATTATGATCAGATTTTTCACTTACATCATTTTACATTTCATTATCTGGACCAAGCATATCAGGTTAAGATTCATTTATTTCTAATTTAATTTCTTCATTCTCTACATCATCATTGATTGCTTCTTCTACATTTTTAAAACTATTTGAAGGTTTTCTTGCTCGAATTATTAATTATAATTTAGCCTACACCGTTGACAATTATTGGCTTTATGGCTATTATTTTATTTATTTTTCACTCTCTACCTTTTAGGCTATTAGTATTTTATTTCAATTTACTTTATAACACTAATCTTTTCTATTACTCTGTTAATGTTTTCTGATAATCTTCAAATAATTCATCATAAAACTCTTTATTTATTGTTACTTTCCCTTCCTTTTTGTTTTTATCCTCCTTTAATTTACACTGTTACTCTGAAATTCGATTATAAATTTCTCTATTTTCTAATTTCTTCATATATCCTAATTTAGATAAGAACATAATTGATTTTATTAGATTTAGAAGATTCTATTATTAAATCCATGTATGAAAGATTTCCTCCATTGTTTATGGAACTTCTGCATCTCCTTACTCATTCAACCATGGATGAAGTAACCCTTAATCAGCTCTATATCTTTTTGTTTGGTCCAATTCAGTCAATTTTTTAAATAAACTGTATTACAATCTAAAATTCTTATATCATTTTAGATTGTTACTAAGTTAATGTGCTTTAATCATGCATGAGTTTAGTCATCTACAAAATCTAATCAAGACTATCTCCAGACTTATAATATGGATGTTATCCATTATTTAGTAGCATGTACATTATTACACCAACTCCCCAAATATCTACATTCTAATGATAGTATAAATATATACCTTGCTATATATCTTATTCATTAATAGTTCTGGTGCCATATAAATTAATGTTCCACATTACTTTGTCATTAATTAGTTTTAAACAGAACTCAATCCAAAATCACTTAATTTGACACAACTTAAATCTTCATTAACTAAAATATTTTCTGGTTTTAAATCTCTATGAACAACATTATTTTTATGCATATATGCTAATGCTGTTAAAATATTCCTAATAATGGTCTTACATTATTCTTCTGTAAACCATGAATTATTCTTATGCAATTTGTGCATTAAATCTTCTAAAGAGCCTATGATTGTAGAATCGTATATACCTCCTTGAATAAGTTCCATAACAATCAAAATTCTAGTATCAGTTTCCTTAACATCTATAAACTTAACAATATTCTCATGTCTTAAACTTGCTAAGATAGTTGATTCTTATTTCAATTAATCATATCTATTTACCAATTTCTTCTTAATTATCTATGATTATAGTTTGGTATAACATACTTTAATAGCCACTTCCTAATGTGTAGTTAAGTTAATAGCTCTAACAACAACACCAAAAGCACCTTATCCAATAGTTGATATGTATTAAAAATAGTCACTAAATTTCCTCATTTCATCTCCTTCGATGATTTTATTAAATTGATCATCCATTTGTTTAATATTATTATATAATATATCATATGATGCTATTAATTATAATAATTTTCTACTTTATTAAGATACTTTTGAGTTTGACACATCATTTATTAATCTGTAATAATTGTGTTGATTCTAAATTTCTTTAATAATTCCATTTGTATCAAATATTCACTTTCAAACAAGTTTTTTAGATCAATTATATATTATATTCAATTTAATAATGGGTTCAGTTTGTGCCAAGAAAAAAGAAACAAGAATTAATTAAGTGATTTAAGAACCATCTGCTTCACCTTATTAACCTGATCATTAAGATTCTTAGTAACAATAAGATAAAAAGACTCAACCTTAAACATTAGTTAAGGTTAAAATCCCAAAAGTAATTTATTATATTAGTTCTTTATTAGAAAAACAAAAAAGTTAGAGAAACTGTTAAAGCAGTCACACTTAAAAATGAAGAAGTAAATATATATATAATATATATATATAGGGATAAAAAATGTTAAATGATTACGTTTTCGATGAATTCTTAGGATAAGGTGCTTTTGGTAAAGTTAAACTGGCACATAAGAAAGGATAACCTAATTAAAGATTTGCCATAAAAATACTAAAAAAGAGTAAGCTAAAACGATAAAGAGAGTTTGTTAAAGATTCTAATGGAAGTATAACTATGCTTTTCTATTTTTAAATAGATTTGGTTGTTAAGGATGCATTATAAGATGTTAGAAAAGAAATAGCAATCATGAAAAAAATAAGACACAATAATCTTATATAACTTTATGAAGTAATTGATAATCCAACTAGTGATAAATTGTTTATGGGTAAATTTTAATCATTTCTCATATAAATAGTTCTTGAATTTGCTGAAGGAGGTTAATTAATTGAATGGGATGATGATGAAGGCAAATTTTATAAATTAAATGAAGATGAAGAATTAACAGAAGATGTACTTTCATCTCTTTTTAGAGATTGTATCAAAGGTCTAGCTTTCCGTATTATATTTATATATATATAACTAGTTCATAAAAATAAAATTGTTCATAGAGATCTTAAACCATAAAATGTTTTGATTTCAGGTAAAACTGCTAAAATTGCAGATTTCGGTGTTTCATAAGTTGTAGGTTCTAAAAATGATGTTCTTGATAATACTTAAGGAACTTATTATTTTATGCCTCCAGAAGCATGTAATAAAGAAACAGCTAAAGATGGTTATTCTGGTAAGGCTGCTGATATTTGGGCACTTGGTATTACATTTTTTGCATTTACATATTTAAGTGTTCCATTTACTGGAAATAGTATTCCTGATATTCTTAAAAATATATCATCTAATGAGTATTTAATTATATTTTATCATTTAGAGTTATTTTTCCATAGAATTTTATCATTAGTGATGGACTTAAAGAATTTATACATTTTATTTTAAATAAAGATCCTAAGAAAAGACCAACTATATAAGAAATAGCTAAACATCCTTGGATTAATTAAAGTTCAGCTAATCTTTTAGATGAAATGTATTTCATTTTTATATATACATATTATTAGGGATTAAGAAGATAAAGTTATGGAAATATCATAAGTTGATATAGATAATGCATTCTCTTTAGTTTCATTAATGAAAATTAAGAGTTGGGCTTAAAAATGGAGAACAGAATCTAATCTGAAAAAAGCTGGACCATAAACTCCTGTTGAAGAAATAGAAATTAAGTGAATTCTAAAATATATTGAGTTTAAACTTAATTTTGTTTTCTAACTTATTCCATATCATTCTATTTCCTTTTTTTTATTTATTATTTCTTTTTATTAAAATAAATTTATGTAAAAATGTTTATCAAAATTGTTATAAAATATATTTCAAATATATTTTATCTATTATTACTTCAATATTTTTTAAAGAATATAAAAGACATTTATTCTCTTAATAAATATTAATTAATAGAGTTATTAATATAATACATATTTAAATTACAAAAAATAAATTTATAAATTCAACCTTAAATTTTTAAATCTTCCAGTTATCTTTAATGCTCTCTAATTTTATTTATTTAAATAATTACCTTTTAATTTAATCAAGCCTTTAATTAGTTTTATTTCTCTCAATCTAGAATAATTTTTCAAGTCTCTTTTATTCTTCTTGATTCTTTGCATTAGCCATAGCTTATTCTCTTTCAAATTCTAATTACTATTCCTCCTCTAGGACCTAATATATTATAAATAAAGTGTTACATCGATCATTTCTTAATTTTATCTAACTTTCAATTAATCAACTAAATTTTCATGTTTCTTAGACATACTAAATTTACCTTAATTTTATGAAAAAAATTAAGTATTTGAAGAATTTGTTAAAACTTTTTATTATTATGATTTTGGTCTAATATTTTATCTTATATCTTTATTTGATAAAGTATTTGAATATTTTGCAGTTGATGCTATTAATAATAATATAATATTTTACGCCGAATATTATGGTAACTATTTTATAAACTATTAGATCCACGAATACTATTACCATCAGGATTTAAAGCTGATGGATCAAGCTTTCCTAATTTAACCAATTCTAATTTTTAAATTAATTCCTATTTTTAAAATCCAATCTCTTTCTTAATTAACATTCTTTGTTCTAACATTTAATTTTTCTCCATCTATAAAATTTCAGCTCTTCTCATTTTATCTTGTAATTTTTATCTTTGTATTTCTTTTTCATATTCTTGCAATCTCATAATTCTTTCTAATGTTTCCTTCTTATCTTATTCTTTCAGCAGTTCTTTAACTTTTTACTCATGCAATATTTATTATTTTTCAAATTATTTCTTAAATAATTCAATTATTGCTTACCTCTTAAATTAATTATTCCTTTTCTTAAAATTTTTTAAGAAAATCATTAGTCTTTTGTTCTAACTATTTTTCATTATTTTATAAGACCTATTATCTTTACAATTCCTTTTCATAAATTTATTATTTTCTCTAAATAATTTCTTCTTATTTTAATCTTTCCAATTCCTCTTTTCTTTATTCTACCTCTTATATCTTACTATAATAATCATATTTCTTTTTTTCTTCTTGTATTTAATTCTTTTCCATTACTTCTTTGATTTTTTCTTAATGTTACATAGCTTGCATTTAATTTTCATACATTTTTTACATTTTCATTTCTTCAAATTCTCTTCTTCTCTATTCAATTTTTTATTATTTCAAATCAAATGACTAATTAAATTTTCATAAAATCAAATAAATACTTTCTTCATATTTGATAATTATTCTTCCTATTTAACTTTAGCATTAACTAATTTAATAGCTAATTCCTATTATGCTTATTATGATTCTTAAATTCTTTATTATCTTTAAATTTCGATAGTTTGAATTCTTTCAACTTCTTTTTGTTACATAATAATTCTTTTCTTTTACATTTCTTCTTCGTATTATTGTTATATTTATTAAGTCTATTATTAGAATTACATTTATTTTAATCTTCTTTCCTCTTCCTTCTTTTTAGCTTCAAATTTTAAATAAGCTTATTTTTCATTTTCTATTTTAGCTCTTTCTTATTCCCTTCTAAAATGTTCATTTGCCAATTACTTTTAATATTTTTCCTCTTCTTACTATTTTCTTTTTTTCTCTTCCTCTCTCATTTGTTTTTCTTATTCCTATTAAATTCTTTTTTCTTATAATTCCTATTCTCTTCTAATTTATTTTTCAAATTATTTTCTTTATTTCTCCTCATTTCTTTCTCTAATCTCTTACATTCTTCTTTCATATTCCAACATTTAATCTATTTCTTTTTATTATCGCTATTTCATTTTATCTAATTCTTTTTTCTCTCTCTCTATTGCATTACTTTATTATTCTGACATCTTTGAATCCTTAAAATTTTAATCTTCTTAATCATTTCCTTACATTCCACCTGCTTGAATTATTTATTATCTTGTCTCAATACAAGCTTCCAATTTATGATTTCTTTTTATTTCTTAATGTTCCCAGAATTTTTACCAATCTTGTTTGTCCAGTTTCAAATCTGGTCTTCTTTGTTTTAATTCTTATAAAGATATCTAAATTAACTCTTAAGGAAGAATTCCAATAATACGGCAAGCCTATATTGATCGTGGACTTTTGTATTCTAGATATCATACCTATCAAGAATGGGATTTTTGAATTTTGTTTGATCAAAATTTTCCAAATTAATCATATATATGTTATCAAAATAAGTTTTATTTTTATTAATTAATATACTATATTATACCTAAATTAATCTACTTGTATTATTTACTAATTTAAGAATCTTATTTCAATTATATCAAAATATTCTAATTAAGTTAATAATTACATAGTATTTATTTTAGGATAATCTTTCTCATTTTTTACCTTTCTATTTCTTTTCCTCTCTAAATATAAATAACAGGATTTAATGTTTTCGAATTTCATAAATTTATATATATATATATAGGGACTAAGTAGTATATTAATTTCTTAGGTTTTAAGAAATGAATCAAATATTATTTAATTTTAAATTAATATTTATGATAATTATTAATGGATAGAGTTTTAGTTAAGAGTTAATTTTTGTAAATTAGTAGATTATAATATATTTATACATGAAGTGTAAAAAATGGAGTTAAAAAATATTATTGATAAATAAATTATATTTATAATTTTTATATGTAATATAAAAGTATTCGTTAAGCTAAAGCGGGTGTCAATAATTTTTATTAATAAATTGTTAATGAACCTCAGTATGTAACCAAGAACTATTTCACCAACTAAATATTCATAAGTCCTTGCAAGTCAAGATTTTTCTTAACCAGGGACTGTAAAGAAAGCTCATCCTTTAAATAATCAATCACCATACATTCATTCACCTCTTTAAAATAAAATGAACTTTAGCATAGTGTCTGAAGATGCTGAAAATTATAGAATCAAATGTTATGAACTTGAACGTGAATTGGCCAAATATAAGGCTGATAATGAACTTTAACGTATGGTTTAATAAAAGAGTGGTGACTTAGAATACAAAGTAGTAGAAGTGTTAGAATCAAATAATGCATTATAAGGATAATTAGAAAGAGCTTAGAAAGTAGCTTTGTAAAGAAAGAGTGAATCAGAAATGTGGAAATAAAAATATGAAGCTTAAATGGGATCACTTATGTAGATCAGATAAAATTATGAAGCAGAAATCAAAACTCTCACTTTAGAAGTTTAAAAAGCAAATGCTAGAAGCAGTGCATTGGATTAAGAAAAAAATAGAATTATATCAGATTAAAGAAATGTAGCAGATAATTAAACAATTTAAGTTTAAGAAACATTTAAACGATCTAATAATTCTTAGGCTGATATGTATGAAGCATAACTCAAAAAACTTAGAGATATGTTAGAAGATAGAACATTATAAATGGCATAATTATAATCATAAATTGAAAGATAAAAAACTGAATTTTAAGATACTTAATTAAGATTAATGAATGAAATTGATATTACTAAATCTCGATTAAGTGCTATTTAGATTGATCATTAAAATGAATTATTAGCTTAAAAATAAAAATTAGAATTATATTAAGAAACTAATCTAAGAAATTAATAAACAGCTCATGAAAATTAATAAGATGTTTAAGGATCTGAGATTAATAAACTTAAAAATCTATTGGAAATTAAAGCTTAAGAAATTGACACTTTAATCAATTAAAATTAAAAATAAAAGATACAATCTGATTAAGATATTTCTGGATTGAGAATTGAAATTGAAATCCTTAGAAAATAAATATTAAACAATGAATAATTACATCAATAAGAAAATCATAATATCTAGACAAATTTAGATAATATACATAATAATGATACTACGAGTCTTAAAATGACACATGAAAATTAATTAAAAGCATTACATTAAGAAATTTTAAAATTAAAAGAAATTATTGATCATAAAAATTAAGATATTTAAAAATTGGTTGTTGAAAAATAATAACAAAAAGATTACTACGATGGAGAAATTTAAAGATTGATTAATACTATTGAAGATCAAAAAAGAAAAACTATTTTATTAGAAAATGAAAAAAATAGAGAAATTGCTGATCAACATGCTAGAATTGAAAGATTAACTATCTAATATGAAAATATGCAAATTGATCTTTAAAAATAGATTTAATTATTGAATTAAGAAATAATTAATTTAAAAAATTTGTTAGACCATAAAAATCAAGAAATTTAATAAAATCTTAAGAATTATTCTTAAATTAAATTAGAATTTGAAGATAAATTAAGAAGTCTATAAAATGAATTAGAACTTGTTAAATTAAAATCATTTGAAACAGAGAAATCAAAACTTTAAGAAATTTAAGACTTAAAATTATTAATAAAAGATATAGATACATAAAATAGAGAGAAATAAAAATAATTAGAATAATAGATAGATCATTAAAAGTATGAAATTCAAAAGACATTTGATATGTATAACAATAAATTAAAAGAATGTGAGAATCTTACAATCTAAAGAAATAATGCTGAACTAATTTAAAAACGTATTCAAGAGGAGAATGATAAATTGATTGAGAAATTACATCATTTTGAATAAGAGAAGAATTTAGAAATTGATGAATTAAGACATAAAATGGATTCAGGTGCTGCTTACTAATTTGAAAATCTAAAGAATGCTTACAATACATAAGTAGGATTACTTTCTGATTAAATTGCTGATCTTTAAAATTAATTAGCAATTAAGAATAAAGAATTAACAGAGATGATAGAGAAATATACTATTTTAGATAAGAGTCTACTTCCTGAAACATTAGTATCTAGAGCTGCATACAATAGTAGAATAGGAGTTCCAGCTGAATTATTAGCCAACAAATCTATCCATGATGCTACACTTAAGTCCTAACTTAGAAATAGTCCAATATAAAGATATTGAAATTATAATATTACTATAAAAAACCTATTTTCTATTAATAAATGATTACCAACACACAAAAAACAATTGCCTTAAATTCAATATTTTATTTATATAAAAATATTTTCATCTATTATGATTCATTCTCTCTATCCATTTTCAATTGATTATCAACCTACTTTTTATTTTGAAAATGAAAGTCTACCTAAAAATCAAAGAATAGAATATACAATGAATTAGAATATGAATGATTTACAATTGCATCCTTAATTTTAATGCCCTTAATAACTAGTAAACTATGAAATTATTATGGATTAATAAACTCAAAATAAGCCCAAGAAGTTCAAAAAATATAAGTATTATTATATAGTTTGATTTTATTAGAAGAAATGATTAAAAGGAATTGCTTCCTAAAACTAAAGCATCATACATAGAACCTTAAAAAGAGGAATTGTATTATTTTAACTATAGCACTTTAGTATCAAACCTATAGTTTAACCTTAATATTCACTAGTACAAATTACACAGGGTACTTTATTACCCAAATTACAATCAGATATTGTAACAGATGGTTTACCTCCTGGGTCAAAACAGATTCTAAAATCAAATAAGTCTAATCAAACAAAAAAGGCAAGAAAAGAAAATATTAATACAGGTCATTGGTCAGCAGTTGAACATACTATATATGTTAATTTCTTGTCTCAATATGAAAACATTATGAATTCATCAATGATGAAGAAAACATCTAAAATATTTAAATAAATGAGTGAATTAATAGGAACAAGAACTCCTAGTTAATGTAGAAGTCATCATCAAAAATTTAATCCATATGCTCATAGAGGAGAAAATGGTAAAAGATTACCAAGAAATGAAAGAAGTAGAGCAGGACGTAAGAAGAAAAATTAATTAACTGATATTGCTAAAGATGGTAATTATATTTACAATATTATAGAATAATTAATTGAATAAGATCCTGTTTATATGATTTTTGATAAATAAATTTACTATCACCCTTTAATGACTAATGGATTAGATTATTAGCCATTTCCTAATGATATGAATCTCAAAAGAGAAGATGTTTTAGAATATTTTCATCCAAATTAATCATTAGATTTTGACGATTATTTGAAAATCAGACCAGATTATAATAATTAGTTAGATTATTGATTATAATTATCTTTAATTATTTAATGATTGCATTAGAACATTGTTAATAGCTATTAGAACTGTATATCCTAGAATATAGTGACCCTGATTAAATTGATATTCATGATGATGAACCAGTATATAAGAATTTAAACTAAAGTAAACTCCAGTTTTTGATAGACACACTACTCAACATGTTTAATCAGTTTTATGGAAACGTTAATCAATTAAATTAGTTGATAGTTAATCCTAATAAGAAATTGAAATCAAAAAAGATTATGGTTTATTTGAAACATATGATCCTAAACCATATCTCCTAGTTGTTGATAGAGATAAATCTGATGATAAATATCGGTTAGAAGCAACAAAGAAGAAAAAAGATAAAAGAAATGCTAAACTAAGAGATCAAAATTTACCTTACAATGAATACATTCATCCTGCTAAATAGATTTAAGTTAAATTATTATTATCAAAAAAACCATTAAAAGATTATCAAGCTTATGACTCTGATGGCAGCATTATGAGAAAAAGAGAGTAAGTTAAATAATTAAGTCCTATTGTTAATACAGTCAAAAGTAAACTTTAAGGAAGAGTTGATAAAAAATAATCAGAAGCTCTTGCTGAAGAAAATATAATTAATCAATAAGCTTTATTTAAATTAAAGGTTTCAACAAAAGTCAAAACATAGTATGATGAACCTTATAATTTTGAAGGTTTTCCATTGAAACCAGGAGTTAAATTAACATTCATTTAGGAATAAAAGAAAAAGGAAGAAGAAAAAATCAATAATGATGAAGAAGATTTAACAGATGCTGATGCCTATTAGCTCTAAAAATTTATTAAAAAACCAAGTTATACCACACTCCCTTTATTTAAATTGCCAAAATAAAAACATAATTTAACTCATGAGAGATCTTTTCGTACTATGAGATAAAATAAAGGCTTTGATTATTTTTGATTAGTTATAAATATTATATTCTAAATATTGTTTCTGAGTAGGGTTTAACATTTTCTAACTTTAAATATTACTCCATATTAACTCTATATTTTTATCTATAATATTTATTTTAACTATGCTATTGATTTATTGAAAGTATATAACGAAGCATTTCATCTATATTTTACTAATTTATTTAGATTAAATTTTCTCTTTAGATTAAGTATTTATTTAAAATTTTAGCACTTTAAAATCTGATTATCTTAAATTTCAAGTTTGTCCTTTAATATTTCTATTAAAGAAATTATATTATGTCTTATTTTTAAGAGAAGTTTAATTGAATTTAATTTAATTTTAAATTTAAGAGATCAGTTTGTTAAAAAAAAGTATAAGATCTAAGAGACTTTAATTTCTATGATTCTTTAAAGTTAATATATAGACATCTATATTCAAGAACCTTCTTCAAATTTAAATTAAATAATGTTCTAAAAGTTATCAAATATTTAATCATAAAATTAAAGTGTGTCATTTGTAATTGATTTATAAAATGAATTAATAATAATAAACATACAAAATAAGTATAGAATTAATTAAAATTTATTAATTTATTCAAATACATAAATTATAAGAAGTGGTTGTAGTTTAATTAGATATATTAATAATAATGCAATTATAAATATGATAAAATTGTTCTAAAATATATATATTATGATTATAGATTTCAAACAATTTAATATGCTTAACTGAGGATACCACAGGTATTTCCTGGAGATAATTTAATGGACCCATTTTCTCCCCAACCATAACCCCAGGAATTCTAAACAATCCAATTGTATCCAAAATCAAATCCTACTGCCAAAGCATAATGATTTACGGTTTGTCCACAATCATAAAAAGTACCGTTTTTATAGAATTGCCAATTTGATGCATCAACACCAACAGAGACAGGATAATTTTGTAAATAATGTTATAAAGTTTATTATTAATTACCTACAAACTAATAATTATTAATTCTAAATTCTCCTCTATTGTATCTACATCCTTATTGTTATCCAACGTATGGATAATAATAGCTGCTCATTAATCCAATCTATTATGCATAATGCATAGCATTATAATTATATCCTCCATAACAACCTTTTGAATAGGAGTCACAGTCAACTAATTATTAAGCTGATGCTGTGATATTTCTTCCTCCTCTAATTCCATACCAGGCTTCTATAGAATTACTGACAGAGAAAGCCCAACCAGCTCCACATATTCCTTATTCTTTAATTGTGCTAAAGGAACTCCAATCAATCTATTTAAGGGGTTCATCTATATTAAAAATTTGTTCTCTTTGTTCTATTTGTTCTAATTTTGGAGCATCCAACTAATTTAAATATAATGAAATAAATTCATCTTAGGTCAATGCCATGAATTGATTTTCACCCATATCATATGATCTTTATTCATCATTGTTGTGATTCTCAATCATTTTTTTGTTAGCCTAAAAAACTGTTTCCCTATATATTTTTTCTTCACCAAAATACATCTTATGATGCTTCTATTACCAAATCTCAAACTCAGTTTATGATTAAGATGATGTTTGATAGTTATTTCCAATTAAAAGCAAAGAGATAGTGGCAATTGTTAAGATTTATCGAAGCATAAAATAATAATATGATTTATGATTAGGAATATCATTAAGAATTATCAAATATAGAATATCTTATGTATAAGTTTATTTAATTTAATTCTATAAAATGATCATTCATTAAAATTGTTAGTTTAATTTACAATAAGTCTTGCAAGTATAACAATTTTAGGGGAAAAATAAATTTGTAAATAGGGATCAATATTGCTCAGTTTTTTAACATTTTGTCACATATTTTATATTTTACAATAATAAATGGATACATTTCTAGATGTTAATTAATTTAAACTAATCTAATTTAAATTATCATGTTACTACAGCTAAGAATATTAATAGTAGAAGAATTTAGCTTAAATTCCTTTTTGTTAATATTTTATTATGCAATATATATAATAATAAAAGGCAATAAATCAGAACAATTGTTTATCTTCAGAATATAAATTATTTTTTAATTAATATTATTTTATGAATAATTCAATAAATATTATTTAATAATAATAATTTTGTAATGAAAAGTTCTTCTGGGTTTTTTCTCAAGATTGGTTTTTATTCAAGTAAATATGGTAAAATTTATACTTACTATTTTGATTAAATCTTTATTTTTTTCAATTATTTATTGTATTCTAGTGGTATTATTATGTATAAATAACGTACTTTCTGATATATTTGGGTGTATCATAATTTTGAGTTTGTAATTCTGTTAACTCTTGTATAATATGATATCAGGAAAAAAAATTAAAATCTGCAGACTTTTTTTATTTAGAGTTCACAAGTCCTTTTTAAAAACTCGAATTAATATGATTATATTTAATGAAAGAAAGATTAGAAAGGATTTTAGTAACGATATTTAAGGTTTGGATTCGATAATATCTAAATATTTTTTAAGAAGGAAGATATATTATTGTACCATAAATGATAATTATGTTAAATAATTAAGAATTATCTTGTAAAACTATAGTAAACTATTTAGATCAAATTTACTTTTCATATATAATGAAAAAATAATCATAATCAATAAAATTGAAAAAATTCTTTGAGAGAAATTTTGTAGAAAAAACTAATAATAATATGATTTAATATAGATATTAATTTATGTGGATACAAGAAGTGGAATATCTTAAAGTACAATTAATTCAAATAAAAATATATTTTATTAAAATAATAATAATATTATTACATTTCATTCTAGCCCTTATATATAGTATATATGTATTAAATAAACTCTGTTTTAATTGCTTATAAGAATAGTGGCTTGAAAATGAATAAAAATACTCTTGAACCTATTATTCCAGACCTATTGACATCATTAGAGAATAGTTAATTGATGATGCCGAACGAGGAACTGAAATAGCTAAGGATATCTTACTAGTGATTATCCTATTATATTCAAATTGTCTCAACACTCATCAGATTTTCAATTAGGAGAATTTCTCAGTCTTACAAATTAAATTTTTATCACAGAATAATAACCTTAAATTTAGAAGCAACAGGCTGTAAATATTATTATTCTTAAATTTATTTCTAGATCATCCAATCAAAAATCTAATTATTTTAGATTAATGTTTTGAATATTTATCGATTGTTTTCTTCAGATAGTACCATAAAGTGAAAATGAAAGTTTTCATTAAGAAAATTAAGATGATAATAGAAAAACAAATATTTCTAAGAATTATGATTCTTTGAAGAGCAATAACAAAGAATAGTAGTAATTTTTAATTATCATCTTTTAGATTATTATAATATTTACTTTTTCTATGATAATGATAACATGAATATTTATTAGTAGGGTTAAATAAATTATAAATAGATAAGATTATTAATACTAGACACTATCTTCATGAATAGATTTACCTTAATATTCTAAAAAACATATTATATTAAAAAAAATATTGTTTTTTATTTGAGTTTGAAGATTGTAGAATAATTATAAATCTATATTTATTTATAATTTGCATTAATCACTCAATAAATTTGATACGCATAATTTAGAATTCCACATGTATTATTTGGATATAATCTGATGTGTCCACTTTCACCCCATGTAGTTCCCCATGAATTTTAGATAACCCAATTATTAGCTGTGTCAAATCCAACTGCTAAAGCATAATGATTAGTAGCATTTGATGAACAATTCAAGAATAATCCTGATCTATAAAACTACCAATTTGAAGCATCAACGCCAACTGATATTGGATAATTATTTAGATATTGTTATACAGTAGATTATTATCCACCAACAAATAAGTAACCATTAATAAAATATGTACCATTTTTTGATTATTTACAAGTTTAGTTTTTGGCAACATATGGATAACTTGAGCTATTCACTAATCCTACTCTTTTCACATAATCCATAGCATATGCATTATAACCTCCAGAACATCCTTAAGAATAATAATCACAATCAACTATTTATTATGTTGATGCATTTATTTTTTAAAATCCTTTTATAGCATACCATGACTCTAATGAATTACTAACTGAAAATGCCCATCCAGAAGCACATTGACCTTAGGATTTTACTGTTGTGTAATTTCTCCAATCAACTGCTTATAATCCTTCTAATTATATTTATGGAATTTCCTCCTATAACAAATCTTATTAAATTTCTAATTTTTATAAATAAAGGTCAACGAATTCATCATGAGTAAGAGTCATAAATTGATTTTCCCCCATTTCATAACTCACATCTTCTCTTTAGTTGTGCTCTTCAATCATTCTTTTGTTAGAATTAAAGATTTCCATTCTGTACAATTTTTCACTTTCTGTATAATATTTATTATTTTTTTTAGCCCATTTTTCAAAATCCGATGTATTCTCATCAGCAAGATGATAATATCCTGTTGTCATAAGTAGGATTGTTAAAGCAGCTGCTAAGAATTATTTCATAAAAATTATTATTATTTAATTTTTTAATTTTTTAATTTTTCTTAAATCGAAAGTTTTAATTATGGAATATCTTATTCATTCTATAATAAATATTGTGCTAAATAATTTACTACAATTAATGTTAAAATGATAAGTAAAATTTTCCTATTCAATTTTTTTAATCGTTAACTACAACATTCGTTACATATTTGACAAAGGAAATTTTTTTAATTCCCATTAATGCTTATAAAGAAATACAAAGAAATGTTGAATCAAAGAATCTTATTTTTATTATNTGTATTATTTGGATATAATCTGATGTGTCCACTTTCACCCCATGTAGTTCCCCATGAATTTTAGATAACCCAATTATTAGCTGTGTCAAATCCAACTGCTAAAGCATAATGATTAGTAGCATTTGATGAACAATTCAAGAATAATCCTGATCTATAAAACTACCAATTTGAAGCATCAACGCCAACTGATATTGGATAATTATTTAGATATTGTTATACAGTAGATTATTATCCACCAACAAATAAGTAACCATTAATAAAATATGTACCATTTTTTGATTATTTACAAGTTTAGTTTTTGGCAACATATGGATAACTTGAGCTATTCACTAATCCTACTCTTTTCACATAATCCATAGCATATGCATTATAACCTCCAGAACATCCTTAAGAATAATAATCACAATCAACTATTTATTATGTTGATGCATTTATTTTTTAAAATCCTTTTATAGCATACCATGACTCTAATGAATTACTAACTGAAAATGCCCATCCAGAAGCACATTGACCTTAGGATTTTACTGTTGTGTAATTTCTCCAATCAACTGCTTATAATCCTTCTAATTATATTTATGGAATTTCCTCCTATAACAAATCTTATTAAATTTCTAATTTTTATAAATAAAGGTCAACGAATTCATCATGAGTAAGAGTCATAAATTGATTTTCCCCCATTTCATAACTCACATCTTCTCTTTAGTTGTGCTCTTCAATCATTCTTTTGTTAGAATTAAAGATTTCCATTCTGTACAATTTTTCACTTTCTGTATAATATTTATTATTTTTTTTAGCCCATTTTTCAAAATCCGATGTATTCTCATCAGCAAGATGATAATATCCTGTTGTCATAAGTAGGATTGTTAAAGCAGCTGCTAAGAATTATTTCATAAAAATTATTATTATTTAATTTTTTAATTTTTTAATTTTTCTTAAATCGAAAGTTTTAATTATGGAATATCTTATTCATTCTATAATAAATATTGTGCTAAATAATTTACTACAATTAATGTTAAAATGATAAGTAAAATTTTCCTATTCAATTTTTTTAATCGTTAACTACAACATTCGTTACATATTTGACAAAGGAAATTTTTTTAATTCCCATTAATGCTTATAAAGAAATACAAAGAAATGTTGAATCAAAGAATCTTATTTTTATTATAAATATATAATTGAATAATGAAAAAAGCAAAATTATTTTAAATATTAATAACTATTCATAACAAATATAATATATTTTTATCGAGTAATTAATTAAAAATGATAAAATAAATAAGCATTCTTATGTTAACAAGTTTATTGTTGATATCTTTGCATTTAAAAGCTTAAGATTAAGATAATATTTCAAATTTATAATTGTTATATGAGAATTGGAAGTTTGAATTCGGAATGAAATTTTTAGTTGAAGAGAACTAATACAGATTTGAAATTTTTCAAACAAATTTATAGAAAATCAATTAACACAATTAAAATGAGAGTTAGACTTATAAAATGGGACTAAACTAATTTATGCATCTTACTGAGGAATAATTTTAATGTTTGTATCTGATGAAACAAGAAGTTTATGATATCAGATAATCACCAGAAATTACTTAATTAAGAAATTCAAGATTGAATGCTTCAATTGATTATAGAAATTACACAGTAGTTAAAGATTAAGGATAATGTAATTCAGGTTGGGCATTTTCTGTAACAGGTACAATGGAAGTTTATTAGAGGATATATTAAAATAAGAATGTATCTCTATCTGAATAGCATTTGATTGATTGTGATTAGTTATCTAGAGGATGTACGGATGGTTCAAATATAAATGGATATAAATTTGCCATATCTAATGGAGTTGCAACTTCTACAGAGTATCCATATGTAGGATATAATTAAACCTGTAAAAGATTAAATGGCACCTATCATCCTATCAGGTATTCATCAGCTGTGGGAGAATACAGTATGAAATAAGCATTGAATAGTCATCCAGTTTCAGCAGGTTTAGATGCTTAAAATTGGTAGTTTTATAAATCTGGAATATTTTCTAATTGTGGAATTACTTTGAATCATTATGCTGTTGTTGTAGGATATGAAGAAACAGGAGATTGGATAGTTAAAAATTCATGGGGATAAACTTGGGGGGAAAATGGATTTATTCGTATCAAATCTGGAAATACATGTGCTATAGTCACCTATTCTTATTAGGATAAATATTAGTGAATTTTTAAGAGCAAAACTATTAATGTGATTTATTATATAGATTATTTTAATAAAACTTCAATAGGGTTCCATTTATGTTAAAGTTGGATCTTAATGGTATTTAAATGCCGCCTTGTACATTTTATTAAAATCTAATTTTTTATTTAAGAATTATTAAAACATCTCTTCCCCAAGTTTCTCTTTGATGAAATTTTACCTTTTAGTTAAATCTTCATATATCTTAAAAATATCAATTCAATAAATACATCATTAATCAAAGATATTTTTGATGCAGTTCCTTATTCAGATGTGCTTTTAAATTTACATGATTATAACTTTGATCTAATATTTTTAATGCTAATCTAAAATTTATTATATCTAAAATACATTATAATCTAATTAAGACAGTGATAATTTATTTTTTTGTTTTTCTTTATCTTAATTCTATTTTAATTATTAATCTCTTTTTTCAATTAACATTTATATAGTTTCATTGTCTTAAATTTTTCCTTAAATATATTTAATTGTCTTTTCACGGGATTTCTTGTGTTCATTTTAATTAGCATTTTTAAAAGTCTTTCAGAATAAATGTTTATTATACATCTAAATAAATCTTTTTTTTATGTAATTAAAGATGCAAATCACTCAACAAATCTTCTTAGAATGAAATTTTAGCTTCTAAAGATGTTTTAATTTCTAATTAATTTAAAAATACTACAAAACTCTATTCTTTAGCATAATCAGGGTTTTCAACCTATAAATAATATTATAAACATTTGATTACTTCTATATATTGACTAACATGTGCCATAGTTTACCTTAAAATTTCAAGCTTATCAGAGATTGCTTTGCTATTTTTTTCAAGTTGAATTCTCTTCAATCTTTATTACTCTTTATCTTCATTCTAAGCATATTGTTATTAGAGTTTTTGCATCTTTTCAGTCGATTATTATTATATGATTGAATCTGATTGTTAAAAGAAATGATCAAAGTTTTCTTTTTATATAACAGTTTTATTAATCTAATCAATAATTTATTTTGAATAGTTCATGTTATTATTGAAAGCATCTACATATTATATATGTATTGTATGAATTTATCTAATTTCAGTTTCCATTTTACTGATATCTTATTTTTCGTATTTTATAAGTTTGTTTAAATTGCATTATAAATAATTTAAGTCTCTAATCCATTCTTCATTATATGATCTATTGTCTCCACTAATTTTAATGATAATTCTCAGTCTACTATCTTGCACCATACTTAATAAATAATCATGTTCAGCCTCTTCTCTCAATTGTTTTAGGTTTTCAATCTTTAAAAAAATATATTACCAAAAAACTTACTTTTTCTTAAATTTATGAAACCGTATCCACATCTGTACCAAAACCTTCATTATGTTAAAGTGTTCTTAAATTTGCTAATTTCTTTGTAGCTGCTTAACTAAAATATTATCTAATAAAATTACTTTTAATAAATAATATTATCAAGTTCTCGCTTCAAATCTTTTGCTTATTATAACATAATGTAAAGTTCCTTACCATTATGCAAAGCAATTTCACTCTTTAATCTAGGTAAAATTGATTAAGACGACTTGTTAATAGTTTCAGGATTAAACTATTTGTATTTTTCTTTTTGCATTTTAGATTTGTCAATAATTCTCATTGTTGTATTTAAAGAAGTTTCTTACGTCCTAGATATTGCAGGCAGAGTTTATTATTTTTTATCAACTTAGATTTACTATTATTTCTTCTATTCTTCTATTTCTTTATGAATTTAAGATAAACTCATCTAATCTTCTGTTATGAAAAATTACAAGCTTGTTGTATGTTATTTTGTAGATTTGACTTCTCTATAAGAAGGTTTGAAATTTTAATTATTAAAAGTATTTTCTGCTAAAGATTTTTCTCTTCTAAACCCTTTTACACCTGGCAATTCATTTTACTATCTTATCAATGATAATATAGAAGTATTCTATTCTTATTTAACTGGAATAACAGATAATTCTTTATCGTTTAAAACTGTTGTATTGACATCTTCCTATTTTTGATACATCATTTTCTTCTTCAGTTTTGCTTCAATAGCTATTTTTAAAGCTTATTTTGTAAATGCTTTTTCTTCTTAAACACTCATATACTCTGTTGCTTTGGCAAAACATTATTTCATTTTTGCTGAATAATCACTATGAACAGATAAACAAACCCAAGGAAATTGAATCCAAATCCATCTTTTATAATAATAATCAGTAGGTTTTCGTTCACTTACTAAAGATTATTCTTCTAATTTTTTTATTTAAATTTAATTATGTGTTAATTTCAATTGACCAGGCTTTTTCAATTAAACATCTTCATCCTTACTTTAATTTAAATCTAAATCTCTCATTGAAATTTAACCATTATCTAATTTTTAATATATTTTGTTTTCCTCTGTTTCTTTTTCTCTTAATTTTTCTTCTTGTACATTGCTGATTCCAATTTTTTCTTCAAAAAACTTTTTCACTTATTCTCTATTATATGGAATATCAACATTTAATTTTTCTAATTTAGTAAGTATTTCTGGTTTTTTTTTCTTTTCCAATAAACTTGTTTTTTTATTTTCTTCTTCCTTTCCAGTTTTTTTTGTTTATTTTTAATCTTTTTATAAAACTTATTTAGATTTAAGTTTTTCAATTTTTTCATTAATTCTTTCCTCTGGAGATTTATAACTTTCATCATTGCTACCTATTTTTTTAGGATTAGCATCAATTATATAACATAAATTCATTCTATAAAGTTCATTTAATAAACCAATATCATCTAATTCATCTTCAATACCTTAAATAGGTGGATGTCTAAAACTAGGAGTATGATAAGTTTCAAAATCACAAAATTCTTTTAAAAACCTTGATACTTATACAATAATTCTAAAGATATCTTCACTACTAGGATGATATTGCATAGCAAATCCTTCTATAGCTTTATTATATTCTATAACTGGATCGAATCCTTATTCCTCTAATTTTTACCAATAACGGCATAGATCATATTTATTATTTGGATTAAATAGTAATAGAAAATTCTCAATAGCTGATACTATTTCCTTTAATTTAAAATAAGTTTTTGCCATAAATAAATGATATGTTTGCTCTTCTAATTTTCTTATAGAATTTGTGGATTTATTTAAATGATCAGCTATTTCTTCATGTAATTTAGGAACTAAAGAATTTTCTTTTATGTATCTTTTTTAAATAATGCTCTTAAAAATATCATTATTGATAATCCAATATTCTTTATAATGCATTAAATAAACTTTGAAGAAAACTAGAAATATCTTCCAATCATTTTCATTTAATTGGCAAATAGTCAGTGCTTCCTAAATCATCAATCCTTTTTATGTTATTGTAAAACATAGTAACATTTTGATAAATTTATCTTAATCTTTAAACATCTTTGCCTAATAATGATCCAAGATAAAATTGACTAAGTCTTCTAAACTTGCAACTTCTTATAGTTTTGAGATATCAATTTACGAAACTAAAGATTCTATAACCTCTGGCCTTACATCATTTTCTCCAATGATTCCAATACTAGGATAAGGAATGAGAAGAGAGAGAAATGTTTTACAAAATATTGAACTCATTTCACATTTAGTTTATGTTAGGATATTTAATAATTTATCCTTAAATGAATCAGACTATAAAATTAATTAAGAATAATTTACAAGGAATGTTTTTCTTTTTTTATGTGTTTCTATCATTTTTTCAATAATTTTTGGTTCAACTTTGATAGATATAATTTATGAATTGATTTTTTGAAGATATTATATGGCACCAGAATTTTTAGAGGCAGTTAAAATTACTTTAATTCTTGGAGGAAAGAATTGAGGTAACCAAAATGAAACATTAGCTTCTTTGGGAACTCCATTGCCTTAATCAAAAAAGTGATTAACACCTTCAAAAATTAGGATGATTCTATTATAAAGAGTTTTAGCTTCTTTCAAAATTTGATTTTCAATATAAGAATTACAAACATCTAACCAATAAGCAAAGTATTTTCGAAGTTTCTCTTCTAGCAATTCTACTTTCTAACCTATATTTAACAATTCTCTCAGTTTAACCAATATTCGATATATGGCATAGAAATAATTACTATTATTTCCTCCAACCATAGCAAAATGAGGAATAATAATATCTTAATATCTTCCTTTTTTGTTAGCATTATGATATCCAATCCACTTAACAAGTAAAGTTTTTTTACCTACACCATCTTCTGCTTCAATTACCAATGGAAGATTTTATTTGCCTTTCTATTTAGATAATGAATATATATATTACAACATCCTAATCTAACCATTCTTCAATTTTTAGGAAATGTTTATCCAATCCACTTGTTTATTGATTTTTATAGTATTCCATAACAACTTCAGAGGAGCTAAAATTAAATAACAATATACTCTATATAATTATTGTATTCCTCTTCTAATTATGCTATTTAGAAGGAGAGATTTTGTTTCTGATTTCCATCCTCCATCAGTTTTATTATTTAATATAAAAAAATAAATCAATATATCAATATATAATTTTTTGATCATCTTAATCTCCTTACATATCTAGTTTTACGATCCTCTTATTTTTATACATTTCTTAAAGCATTAGAATCAAGGAGCTCAATTTATGGTCCCCATTAAAATTAATGATCATATTCTAATTCACATCTCACCCAATTTTTATCATTTATTTAATTTGAAAACATAACATTTTTGAATTAATTGTAATTTGTAGTACTCTCAATCAAAGTTCTTGTACTTTTCTTTAAATTGCTATAATCTTCACCAGTTTTAGGTTCCATTTACCTTTGTAAAGAAGATATTGACTCTCTTAATGCATGAGCTATTTTAGGTTCATATTATTCAGGCATTCCCATTTCTTTGGCTGTCACTTCTGCTAATGCTTCTGGTGAATTCATTGTATTATTCATATCCCATTCTAATTGATCTTTGAAATGAATATTTTCTACTCTTAAATCTACATGTAGATTCTTTAACATTTCATTTTTTGTTGGATAGTAACATTTATAATTTTATACTTGCTTCTTGATTTGAGTGCAAATTTCCTATTCAATTACAGAAGGCAATTAATTTTCTTCAGTTATGATTCTTGCAAAAGTTTCAGGAATCATATGAGATTCATTTAAATTCCAACAAAAGGTTTAGTAAATTTTTTTACCATCTAATTCAAAATCAATAGTAATTGGAACTAGTTATTGATGTTTAGGAGGTTCAATTGGAATATCTTAAGCCTTGAGTATATAATAAGTAATTATCTTACAGATTAATTTAAAGCTTATTGTAATGAGATATTGGGATTATTTTTCAATTACTCTTAAGTTTTACGTAAAATGATTTCTTATCTTTATTACTTGATGGAGTTTTAATATTGATTTCTGAGAATATGAAATTTAGAAATAGGCAAAACAGGTCTGACAGTGTGATGGGATACTAAAATTTGGTAAGTGAATAGAAATTACAGAATTATGAAGCTCTACTATCAGGAAGTCTGAATTGTCCTGTACCCATACCTTAACCTTTATTAGCATGGAAGGTTGCGATCCATCTTTCCAATAACTCTTCTATTCTGGTACTTTGTGAATTGGAAATATCCTGTTTGCGTGGTTTATTTTTGTTCTGCATCCAGAGTGAGAGAGTACTATGATGAATTCCTATTTCTCTTGCTAAATCGACTTATTTAATATTGTGTTTTTGTAGTATTTCTTGTATGCGTGATTTGAGATCTTTTTGTATTTACATTAATTAATGGAGGGACCAAAAATAACAGTTGTGATCAGAAAGAGACCCCTAGGAAAGAAAGAATTAGCCCGTGGTGATTAGGATATTGTACAAGTTAAAGATTAAGCAACAGTATTATTAAGCGAGATCAAGTATGCATTTTGAAATCCAATATACTCTTTTTTTTTAGGTAGAAAGTTGATCTGACCAAGTATGTTGAATAGCATCACTTCAATTTTGACTTAGCATTTGATGAAAGTGTGAATAATGAAGGAGTTTATTCAACTGCAGTGCGTCCAATTATTGAAGCAGCATTTAACAAAGCAAAATGCACTTGTTTTGCTTATGGATAAACAGGAAGTGGAAAAACATTTACAATGCTTGGAGATCCTGAAGCAAATGTTCCTGGACTTTATCTAATGGCTAGTTATGACCTTTTTGGCATTTTATAAAGAGTAATTTACATCACTATTATACTTATAGCCTGAATATAGCAATTTATATGTGACCATTTCTTTTTATGAAATATATTGTGGAAAATTGTTTGATCTATTGAATGACAGAACTTAATTAGCTGCATAAGAAGATGCAAAAGGTAATGTTTAAATCAAAGGGTTAACTGAAAAAAAAATTCAAAATGTTCAGCAAGTTATGCAAATCATTCAACATGGATAGAACTCTAGAGTCACTTCTTAAAACTCTGCGAATTCAGAGTCTTCACGATCTCATGCATTACTTTAAATAAATTTAAAATAAGGCAAATTAGTTCATGGCAAACTCTCTTTTATTGATTTAGCAGGTAGTGAAAGAGGAGCTGATGTTAGAGATTAAGATAAAACAACTAGAGTAGATGGAGCTGAAATTAATAAATCTCTTTTAGCTTTAAAGGAATGTATTAGAGCATTGGATCTTAATAAGAATCATACTCCTTTTAGAGGTAGTAAACTTACTCTCGTACTAAAAGATAGTTTGATAGGTAATTGTAGAACTGTCATGATTGGTAACATATCACCAAGTAGTGCTAATAGTGAACATACACTCAATACATTAAGATATGCAGATAGAGTCAAAGAGTTGAAAAAACCATAAGAACAAAAATCAGGAGGAGATGCACTTAATAGAGAATTGATGTTAGCNCTTTGTGAATTGGAAATATCCTGTTTGCGTGGTTTATTTTTGTTCTGCATCCAGAGTGAGAGAGTACTATGATGAATTCCTATTTCTCTTGCTAAATCGACTTATTTAATATTGTGTTTTTGTAGTATTTCTTGTATGCGTGATTTGAGATCTTTTTGTATTTACATTAATTAATGGAGGGACCAAAAATAACAGTTGTGATCAGAAAGAGACCCCTAGGAAAGAAAGAATTAGCCCGTGGTGATTAGGATATTGTACAAGTTAAAGATTAAGCAACAGTATTATTAAGCGAGATCAAGTATGCATTTTGAAATCCAATATACTCTTTTTTTTTAGGTAGAAAGTTGATCTGACCAAGTATGTTGAATAGCATCACTTCAATTTTGACTTAGCATTTGATGAAAGTGTGAATAATGAAGGAGTTTATTCAACTGCAGTGCGTCCAATTATTGAAGCAGCATTTAACAAAGCAAAATGCACTTGTTTTGCTTATGGATAAACAGGAAGTGGAAAAACATTTACAATGCTTGGAGATCCTGAAGCAAATGTTCCTGGACTTTATCTAATGGCTAGTTATGACCTTTTTGGCATTTTATAAAGAGTAATTTACATCACTATTATACTTATAGCCTGAATATAGCAATTTATATGTGACCATTTCTTTTTATGAAATATATTGTGGAAAATTGTTTGATCTATTGAATGACAGAACTTAATTAGCTGCATAAGAAGATGCAAAAGGTAATGTTTAAATCAAAGGGTTAACTGAAAAAAAAATTCAAAATGTTCAGCAAGTTATGCAAATCATTCAACATGGATAGAACTCTAGAGTCACTTCTTAAAACTCTGCGAATTCAGAGTCTTCACGATCTCATGCATTACTTTAAATAAATTTAAAATAAGGCAAATTAGTTCATGGCAAACTCTCTTTTATTGATTTAGCAGGTAGTGAAAGAGGAGCTGATGTTAGAGATTAAGATAAAACAACTAGAGTAGATGGAGCTGAAATTAATAAATCTCTTTTAGCTTTAAAGGAATGTATTAGAGCATTGGATCTTAATAAGAATCATACTCCTTTTAGAGGTAGTAAACTTACTCTCGTACTAAAAGATAGTTTGATAGGTAATTGTAGAACTGTCATGATTGGTAACATATCACCAAGTAGTGCTAATAGTGAACATACACTCAATACATTAAGATATGCAGATAGAGTCAAAGAGTTGAAAAAACCATAAGAACAAAAATCAGGAGGAGATGCACTTAATAGAGAATTGATGTTAGCCAGAACAGGTTTAGTATCTTTCTTATTACGTTAGATACCAACGTAATCCGTCGAGAGTATAGAAATCCTGATTCTGAAGAAGAAGAAGGTGATGATTTGTATAGTGGCCCATAAGGATCATAAGGAGGATTAAGTTAGATGAACAATCAGAAATATCAATAATAATATACCAATAATATGACATCTTCATAATAATACTAATAATAATTTTAATATGGTTAATAATAGTAATAATTAGCACCTTAACCATAACCATAATAACCACCTAGAACTTTATCAGCTAATTCATAATAATAATAATAATAATAATAATAATACAATTAATAATTCACTAATCCATATGCCAAACAGTAATAACCATAATAGTAATAGCCATCAAATATTCCAAAATCTAAAAGTGTTTAAGCAAATCAACAATAATAGTAATCAACATCTCAAACATAATTGCCTAACTAATAATTTTTTATGTAATAACCAATAATAAATCCATAACAATAAAATATATATTAATAGTAACAATAACCAAATATTTAATAATTCACAAACCCCTTACCTTAACAATATTAACCATAGATGTATGGCAATATAGCAAAATAAAATATTGCTCAATAAAATCCATTATTATTTCAGTAATAGTAAAGCCAATTCCCATAACAATAATTATTTTAATAATATCCTTAGTAATCATATACAAATAGCAATAATCAGATCTATTAAAAGCAATAACCATTGATTCCAGGAATGAATCCAATTGTTTAAGTGCCTAACACCTTTATGCAACATTACTTGGATAATAGTGTAAATTAATCGCAACAAGACACATTTATAAATGACGATTTTTAAGGAGAAGATGGAGATAATTTATTATTGGAAGAAGTAGACCCAGAATTAGAAATATAAGAATAGAGAAATTAATTACTATCATAATAACATTAGGAATTAGTGAATAAAGTATTATAAGAAGAGGATGAAATTATTGTATTCCATAGAGATCATATTGATGTGATGGTTGAGATATGCAAATCAGTAATCATACAATTTATTTTATAGGATATGATTTTATTAAATTCATTGGATCAAAATTAAGTGGTAGTAGCTGATTATATGGTGAAACTAAAATAAAATTTATAAGTCAAATAATAGGCTATCAATGATTTCTTAAACAAGTTAGGATAATATGAATTGTTGCTTGAATAAGTATTAATGTCTATTAAATACTTTAGGAATCTGAATTAAATGAACAGTTGTAGGAGATCAGATTGGATAATAACTTAAATTAAACAAATATATAATGATAACTAATCATAATGTTAACTCTAGATTATATGATCCTTCCGTCAATCCAAATCCAGAATAAATGCTTCAAGAGTCTTAATCCGTTAGCCTTTCTCAAAAAGATCTTTTTCTTCCGAATTGCTCTTTTCAAGTCAATAATCTATCTAAAACATTCCATTCACAATTGCTCTTTGAACCTCAACCCTTATAGATAACATTTGATAATCTGCCTTAATCATAACCATTATCTTAACAAATCATTGATAAAACACACAAATTTTCTAATCTTAAATAGCAAACTCCTACTCAAGTTTTTCCTTTAAAAAAGTATTGATTATCTATTTCATTCTAGATCTACTCAAGAATAATTGCAATCAACCGTGTCAAATTATCAAATTTAAAAAGAACCTCACAAATCTCAAAAAGGTAATAGAAAAATTTCTATTCTTATTGTAGGACTGAGAAATTTATCAATCAAAGTTAAATAGATTGTTTTTGAATCCTAACCCACTTCCTATAAGGATGTTGCAGAAAATCTTGTTTAAGAATTGACTCAAGAAGAAGGTAGAATTTAACATTGTGTATTATTAAAAAATATCACAGTAAAAAGATGAATAGAATGTTAGACGAAGAGTTTATGATGCCCTTAATGTAATGATTGCCTCCAAAGTCTTTAAAAAAGAGGGTAAAAAGATTAAAGCTGATTCTTAAACTTAAATCCTAAATAAGAATCTAATTCAGCAAAGATCCATCTAAAAAGAACAACTTGTATCTCCATATTCATATTATTAGAATCATAAGTAAACTATTGTTGAACTTAAAAAGAAATAGCTCTCTGATATTATTTAGAAGTTTAAAGCAGCTAATTTACTTGTTTAAAGAAATAAATCACTAGAATCTACTTTAAAATAATCATTGTTCCATTTTCCAATTTTGATATTTTCCTCCTAAATCAATAACCAAATATTTATTAGAGATAAAAAATATCTAAAAATTTTAATGAAATCCAAAGTCAACTTCATTGCTGATCTAGATGTTGTAAAAAATTTATATCTGTAACTCTAAAATATTTCTATTTTAGTGAAACCATAGACTTAAAATATCTAATAGAAGAGTGTTAAAATTTATTCATTTGATTAATTAAATATTCTATTATTTCCAATAATAATAAATTCAATTTTTATTATTGTCATATATAAATTATTCAATAAAATTTTGAAATTGATTATTGACTTGCTCTATATTTCTTTTTGTGAATTCTTTAATTTTTGTATATTTTTTTTTCTTAATTAAATGGATCAAAAATTGAATTCAGTATATCTAATATTATTTTTTCTTAAGTTTATGATTATATGAATTTAAGAGAAAAGATTTTTAATGACCAAAGCTATTTATTAAAGCTTATAGATAGATTAATTAACTTTAATTTATTTAGACTCTTTGTATTAACATAAATTATTATGCATAATTAATTAATTGAAAGAAATGCTATTGAATCTCTCTTAAATGTTTGTTATGATGAATAACCATAGTATGATGATGATTATGAATAAGAAATTAGATAATTATTGAAACGAACTATCCCAATAAGAAAAAAAAAAGATGAAAATGAAATTTCATCTCGTTAAAACACAATAAGTTTTCGAACTCCTCTACGATATTAGAATGAATTCAGATTGAAAACTGAAATGAGATCTCAAGTTAAACAACCTAAAACTTAAAGAATACCAAAAAAAATTCCACAAATAACTTTGAAATAATCAACAAACCCATAAACCAAATCATTTCGTGATATTAATCATAAAAATCAAATTCCTCTCAAAACTTCAATTGTTTCCTTATAAAATTCCACTGGTTTTAGTATTTTAAATGCATCTGAATATTAAAATCCTGTTTTGGTATTTTAAAAAAAGTCTTTATATCTACCCAGATTTGTCTAAAGATTAAAGTAACAACAATTATTTAATTAAAAGTGAATTATTTAATATATTTTATATACACTGTTCACCAATTATTTTTACATCTATCCATAATAATTGAATTTAATCTCTAATTGTCTTACATTAAAGTTTGAACCTTCTTTTCTAATTCTTATACATAATTTGCACAACTCTCTAAAGCTAAAATCTTATTTTTAGCTAATTCTAATTCTTGGTTTCTTTATGTAAACATATTTTTTAATTTCTCAAGTTCACTACAAGTATTTCTTAACTATCCTTCCAAAACTATAACTGTTTTTTAAGTAACTTATTTTTCATTTAGTTATTCTCTTAATTGATCATTTTCTATATTTAATTAACTAAATTTTGTAGAGTATTATTCTAATGAAGATTATAAGTCATTAATTTATGAACTTAATTACCAAATATGATTTTCTAATTATACTTTTTCAGTTGTAAATTTCATCTAAATCTAAGTTTCCACTTGAATTCTCAACTAATCATATTACTGCTTAGCAATCTTATCAACCTCATCAGTTAATAAACTTATTTTCTTTTAATAATTATCTTTCTCTATTGCCCATTATTTTGCTGCTTCTTTTTATTATTAAAACTACAATTAATAAATAACATTTTTACTTCTTGTAATTATTCCTTATCTTTTTCTAATTCTTCTTTCTTTTTTTCTAATTAATATTTTAATTAAGCTATTTCCTCTTATTTTCTATTATTGTCTTCTCTAATGTAATCTGTTTATAAAAGTTCCTTTTTTAATTGATCAATTTTTTGTTATTAAAATTTTACTATTCTTTAATTTTCTAATTATATTTCTTCCAATGAATTAGTCATCTTTTCTAAATCTTATTACAAAATTGAATTATCTTCTTCAATTGATTCAATTTAATTTAATTTATCTTAACATTTAACCAATTATTTAGTTTTATCATTCAATAAATTTTATAATTTTAAAACATGTTCTGTTTGCAATCTTAATTTTGTTTCTAAATCTTATTATATTTCAAGATGTGAATTCTTGTCTTTTTATAATTATATCACCTATGATCTTAAATTTCTTAATTCATCATTTTGAGAATGATTGGATTTACTTTAAGCTTCTAATAAAGTATTTTTAACCTCTAATGATTTTGTTTTTTCTAAATACTCTGATGATTTTTGAATTTACTGTTATAATTATTACTTCAATAAAGAAAGTTCTGAACAATTTGAATTAGTATTCTATTCATGTAATTGTAATGAATTTTCTAATTCTTTAACTTTGAGAATCAATTAACTTTTCTCTTTTCTTAAATTGTCTAATTAAGTTTTAATTAATATCTTCTCTTATTAAACATCCATATGATTGGATGATTATTAGAATTAAATATTATATTTATCTTATCTTTCTTATTCTAATTATTTTTAAGTCTCTTCAAAAACAGCAGTTAATTAATCAATCTATAATTAATATTAATCACACTTCTTTTGTAAAGTTTTATTTAAGGATTCATATTATTATAATTGAGTTTTCAATTATTAATTCTCAGTTGTGAGTGTTTATTACTTGATTTCCATTAATCTATACTTATTTGAATTCTAATTTTTTGGATCTTAGTTAAGTTTGGATAAATTTTCAATTTCTAAGTCTTTTTCTAATAATTATTTTTATAATTGAACAATTCTTGAATTCACGAATTAATCCATCTCATTTTAATTTATCTTCATTGTTTTTCTGCCATTTTAATTTTGAGTAAGAATACTATTGTTATTTTCTTTATTCATTCCGTTAAAAAATATATTAAATTTAATAATATTTAATTCCTATGATACTCTAAATTTTTAAGAAACTCTAGAATAAAAGAGGAACCTTGCAATATAATTAATCTAAAATTGTTTTATTCTCTAAAATCTTTCATTTATCCAAAATTTTAAATAACTTTATAATGTTAACTAATAAAAAGTAATATATTTTTGAATGCAATCAATATATTGCAACGTAATACACATGGCTTAATTAACGATTCCTAAAACATTAATTCCGAATGCTATTTGATGTATTTTTTATGAAATAATTTATTCATAAAATATATGTTCTTTTAATTTAATCTAATTACATAAATTTGTCACCAAATACAACAAAATGATTTCTCAAACTTTTTATCTTTTTGAATTTTAGAAGGATCTTTTATTCTTCATAAGAGAATAATTTGATATTTCTTAGTTTTTGCTTTCTCCATTTCATCACTCCTTAATTATATAAGATGTTTCACTAAGGATATTACAAATGCATAAAAATAAATAAAATGAATATCCTTTATAATTGAATCAAGAGTTCAATTATTAAAACATAAATTTAAATAACGATTTAGATCTACTGATGAGTTGGTAAAGAGGAAGATATCAAATAATTTGAAAAAAATACTTCAGAATGAAGATAGTTAAAATAGTATTTCAAGGAAACAAGTGTAATTCATGTCTAAAGATAGGGAGATTAGCCATTCTTAAAGAATTGAAATAAAAAAATTAACCTAAAAATAACAAAGTTAGAATTATATTATAATATATATGATTTCAATTATTGTTCAAATGGTCATTTTTTACTTCTATATTAAATAATTGGTTTAATTAATTTCAGTATTCATCTTCTTTATTTCACATTCATTTTGATAAATTGCTGGACATAAAAAATTTTTGGTTTCAATCTAAAATTTAGAAAATACTTATTTTATTATTAAGTACTTATTTTGATGCTGATATCTGGTTTGTTATACTATGAATAACTTAAATTTAGAGATAAGAGTTATTAAAAACAAAATGATGCTTTATTGATTAATTATTTTATATATATTTTTAAAAGAGTTATTTTATATATGTTTTGGAGATAAAATAAAACTATTTATATCTAATTATTTATTATTTAGATATATTATTTATATTAATATCAGTTATTTTCTAATTAATAGGAATATGATAATACTAGAGACTTTGCCATTTATTCCTAATTTTTATACACTCCTGGCATTAAAATAATACATTCTTCTTTATTTTTGATGAATCCATCTATGGGGTCATTTTTACTTTAATTAAATTAATGTCTTTGTCCAATTGATTGGATATCAAAACATAGGGATGGATCACTAATGAAACAGTTAAACATTATTTCTGCCAACTTGTCTAGTAGTATATTATTTTACATTTACTTAAAAATGATTCAATTATATCGCCATTGTTGAGTTTAAGACTTTTTTGCAACTCTAATTTGACGCTGATTAGATTTATCATGCATTTTTCATAAATTTATTTATAATTACTTTGAAAAGATTTTCTCAAAACATTAATGATAGGTCCTTCAATTGTAGTTAAACAAGCAATCTTGTATAATAAAATAAAAATTACATCTAATATGTTTTTGAATAAGGGAGTAAAATATTCATTAATGATTTTATCTATTCGATACATGGAGGTTTAGAAAAAATAAATAATTCCCTTGATGTTTAATTCTTGACTTAGAACATCAAAAAAAATATCAAAACATTCACATTTATAAAATTCTGCTATGGAATTAGTTAATTCATTAGTCATAGGAAATGTGATACTTGTATTTGCAAATCCAGAAACCATGCATCTAAGATTGGATTGCATCTATAAAATTTCTTATTAGAGATTTTGATTATCTTTAGTTAAAATTTCTTTTTCTTTCTTAGTGATTTATAATTTATTCATTAAGATTTTAATTTTGGCTTTCAATTCATCTTAAGTACCATCCAAATAATCTTGAGGTTTTGAGAAATTATCTTTGACATAATTATTCTTCATATTTAAATTATGCTGTTAAAAGTATATATTATATTTTAAATTTAAAAAATAAAAGCAGTTAATAATAATGGCCTTATTAAAGGACGATACAGTATTCACACATGTAATAGCAATAGATTTTGGGACAGGAGCATCAGGGTATAGATTAAATAAATTTAGATTTGGATTAGCTCCAAAAGTTTTAGATAAGGAAGGAAAACCAAGAATAGAGGTATTTAATCCTTGTGATGATTCAGATGATTAAAAAACTCCGACTGCAATATTGTTTGATAATAATGGATAGTTAATTGAATTTGGATCATAAGCACTATAAAGATATGCAAGTTTATTAGATGATGGAGATACAGCTTATTTATTTTAAAATGTAGTTTAAGATATAAATTTATTAGTATAAAATGCATTTATATCACATGCATACTAATGCAAGATCTCTTGATAATAGAGAATTACCATTAATGTTATTGATAAAAGAGACCCTCAAGTATATAAGCAATAAAGCAATATCAAAATTGAAAGAACAAGTAGGAAAGGTAATATCAACAAAAATCAGATGGGTTTTGACAGTTCCAGCATTATGGAGTGAAGAACATAAATAATTTATGAGAAAAGCAGCAGTAGAAGCAGGAATTGTAGAAAGTCTCAATTCTCCAAATTTATTACTTTGTTTAGAACCAGAAGGAGCATCAATTTAATGTAGAGAAGATGCTGAATAAACATTAAAAGAATAAATGGCCAAAAATTCAGTAGTTATGGTACTTGATTGTGGTGGTGGAACAGTTGATATTACTGTTCATAAATTATTATGTGAATCTAATGAAAAATTCTTATGTAATGAATTAATCCCATCTTCAGGAGGATGTGAATGGGGATCAAAATATGTAGACTTATATTTTGAAGAATTTTTGAAGGAATTTTTAGGATAAAAATTATTTAGATCTTATTAATAAAATGCAATAGCTAGATTAGATATATTAAGAGATTTTGAAATTTTAAAAAGAAAGTTTAAAGGTAATAAGGATGAAAGATGTATGATTAAATTTTCTTATTTGGGTGAAGAATTAAATACAGCTAAATTATCATAATTAGTTAAAGAACATAACTAAAAACATGCTACAGAATATTAAGTTAAATTAAAAGGTCTTTCTAATGTAGAAATACCTTCAGCTTTGATGGCTTCATTTTTTTAGACTTTATTTGAAAATATAAAAAATAAAGTAGGCCATTTATTACAATAAGTTGAACAAAAGAAAGAAAAAGTGAATTTTATCTTTATGGTAGGCGGATTTAGTGAATCTCCATTTTTGAAATCTGAAATTATTAAAAGATTTGAAAATAATGCTATACAAATTTTAGTTCCTAGACGTCCTTAAGTATCTGTAATAAGAGGAGCATGTCTATTTGGTTTGAGTCCAAGATCAATAACAAGTAGAATAGCCAAAAAGACTTATGGAATTAATACATTAACAACTTTTGATGCAGAAAAACATCCTATTAAAAAAAAAGTTATTATTGAAGGAGAGGAGTTTAGTGAAGATGTATTTGATGCTTTTGTAAGAAAAGGAGATGCTGTTGGGTATTATTAAGATATAATTTTTTTAGTTGTGATGAAGTACATACAAAAATATATTGTCCAGTTAGATCAAGATAAACTATCATGAGAATAATTTTTTATGTGACTGAGAAAAGAGAAGTGGAATTCGTTGATGAATAAGGCGTATAATAATTAGGGGAATTATGTATTGATATTGGAAAACCTCTATAATCTGTTGAAGATAAAACTGTTAAAGTTACACTCCTTTTTGGTAATACATGTATTTATGCTACTGCTACCAATAAGGATGGAACTGAAATTAAAAATTGTGAATTCAAATTCGAATGTGGGTAATGATACATTGTAATTAATAAAATGAATATTATAATATTTTATTTTCATTTTCCAAACATAAAAAAATAATAAAAGTAGTTTTTTAAATTAAATCGTTAATGGACACTACTCAATTAAAAACTAAAGTTCTTTTAGAATTTGCCAAAAAGAATAAATAATTGTTGGATGAATGGTCTGAAAAGACAGTCTAAGCATTTTTAGAATAAAGTAGAAAATTCACTGAAGAAATGTATTCAGGAAATCTTTCAATGGTTGATGATGGGTATAATGACACATAAGAGTAATTATAAATTCTAGAAAACTTATTTAAAAGTATTAATGGAATTTAAAGTTAGATTTTACTAAAACTAAAGGCGATATCTAACATAAATTAAGAATTTCATATTCAATTGCCAGAAGATTGTATATGCAAAATTTATAAAAAAGAGTCTTTATAACATTAAGATAATAAGCTAAATTTTAAATTTATATTCGAAGAATGAAAATATTTGCATCTAATTATTCTAAGTAAAAATAAAAATAAAATAGATTAGATTGAGAATTCCTCGATAAGTATTTACTAATTGGAGAAAACTAGCCCATAATTAAACTAGATAAGAGATTTTACATTAAGTTAATAGGAAAACTGATAATGAAATAATGTAAATGTAAAAAGAATATGAATAATTGATTACATAATTAGAAAATGTTTTGGAGAAAAAATTAATTGAATTAAAAGTAGAAGAAGAATAACATAAGGAATTAGTATTAAGATATGATGGTATTGTTGAAAAACGAACAGCCATTAAACACTGATAATTATGTATATATTAAATATATTTACTTAATCAATTAAAATTGTTGTTTTCTAATAAAAATATGTATATCATCACTATGATTTTTATTTATGATGGTGACACCATTCACACCAACATTACTTTGTCTATTCTCTTAATTATTTTCTTCTATTATTTATTTCTTTTAGATGCTCTTTTTATAATATCTCTAACTCTTTTCTCGTTTATGGAGAAACTGATGGACTTCCTTACCAACCAAAAGATTTTAATAGATTTTTCTCACTATTTGAAGGAGAAATTGATAGTCGAGAGGATTCCTAAAGATAGTTTGTCCTAACTGATCCATCAGAACTTAATTATTATTCCTTTCTTTTCTTTCTCTTTAATTGTCTCTTCTTTCTTTACTTGTCTTTTTATTCATCTTCTTTCATTAAATACTATTCCAATTCTTCCAATTTACTTTAATAACCTTCTTTTAATTTATTACAGTTCTCTAATCTTTTACTAAAAATATCTCCTATTTATTAATAGAAAGTATATTTTATAAATTATTTGCTTTAATGTTCTCTAAAAAGATATGTTAATTTATCTTTAATTAAAAGTCCTACACAAATTAACAATTCTTCTTAAGCATCTTCTTTTGTTGAAGCATGCTAATAAAATGGTTGTATTTATGCCTTATTCAACAATGCATTTAATAGAATTGCCTAAAATCAAAAAAAAATTTTACATCATATGGAATTATAATTTCATTTTTTAAGTGATCATATTTTATAAAACAGATAATACTGCATGCACAATCAGGTTAGGGAATTTATAATTTAAAGTGCTTAAAAGCCGCCTAAATATTTTCTTTACAAGATGGACAGAATTTTTTGGTTTTCAAATAATTCTAAATCCAATTAATTTGTGATTACTTATAAATGATAATCAAATTCTTTTTCTTAGATAATACAATTTTCATTTTCTTCCACAATTTCATTGCATATATAATGAACATGTTCTTAGATGTTTATTTCTGGGATTTACTTCAAAGAATGTAATTAGCATCTTTTCTTATTGTTTAATGGAGCAGACTTTTTAAAAATGCTTGATATTATAGATTGAGTTTATTCTCCATAACTTTATAGTTTAGCAAGTATTTTAGAAATCTTTTGAGAATTAATCAGGTCATCATTAAGTGATATTTCAGAGTTTATATTAATATACTTGTCTTTTCGATTGAATGTAATATAATCTTTTAAGGCTGATATACATCCAGAACAATCTAGATTGATTTATTCAATGAATTCGGATTTTGATATGCGTAGGCATTCTTTAACTTCTGATTTTGATAATTTTAAGGATTCCTTATGTTAATAAATTTAAATACCATGCCTTTATGTAATAGAAGACAAAAAATATTTTAATTTAAAATTTATGATTGTGACTTCGAATATAGTGAATGACTTGAACACAGCATTTTAACTTATCAATATGGGTACAAATGAGAAAATCAGATAAGGGGAGCTATTGTTACAACAAATAAGAGGTGATATATAATATCCTAAAGTGTTATTTGATTATTTTTAAGCTTATGAAATTAGTCTAGGTCTTCGAGCTGCAATTGAATTAAAATTGTGGTTTAAAGAATATCGTAATTTTGATGACTACTAAGCATAATATGTTCAAAATGTAGTCTAAACAATCAAGTAACACATAATAAGAGCTTACATAATGTCTGAAGCACCTTTGATTCATTAATTAAAAGATGCAATTGTTTATGTTGCATAAAGAGACTTTCCAACTTAATGGCCTTCTCTAATGGCAGATTTAAATCAATCCTTAACCCATCCAGATTATGTATACAAAACTGTGAAGTTAATATACAAATTGACTGAAAAATATGTTTATCAATCAAGGAGTGATCCATTATATGAAGAAATCATTATAACATGCGATACAATCCATAACAATTTGTTATTGTTAGCTAAATCATTGATATAATAAATAGAAACCCTTCAAAATCTGAAATTATCATATGAAATTCTGAAGGCATTACTAAAAGTTTTTTACAATTTAAATTTTTAAGTAATTAAATTAGTAATTTATATAATTTAGGACTTACATCCTAATTTTGAAGATAACCTATAATCTTGGATGGAATTTATGAAGGTTGTTCTTCGACTTTAGCCAGTTTAAGGTGTTGAATAATATTTGTTTAAATGTAAAGGTGAAGCACTTAGATGTGTTCTATTATATGCGATGAAATATCGTGATGATTTTGGTGATTTGATTCAAGTATTCTCTAGTGAAATCTGGAATGTTTGTACTTAAACTAGTTCTGGAAGAGATAGTGATAAAGTAAATATATAAATAATTATTAATTTCAGATTGTATTATGTGCTTTGAGATATTTCAAGACTTTAATTGCTTGGTAAGATATGAAAGCCTTTTTTGAATAAAATATAAAAGTCTTAATAGAGAGTCTTATTATCAGGAATTTATCCTTATCAAGTAATATAAATGTAATATTATTAAATAGAGGATGAAATTGGAATGTTTTAAGATGAACCATAAGAATTTATAGAGAAATTTTTTGAATAAAGTGATTTAGAATCTAGAAGGGCTTAAGCTGTTGAACTATTCAAGACAGTTACTAAACATTTCAATTAGTAGGTCAATCAAATTATTTAAGAATATCTGTATATATTAATATATATATATTTTAGATAAGCTTATATTTAATCAGGAATGAATGGAGTTGATAATGAAATCATTCTTATTAATTTAATTATTGAAGCTAGTACCAGTTCATTTACATCAAAAGATGGAACAATTGATATCATTTTATCATAAGAAAATGTTCTTGGATTTTATACTCATTGTTTAAAACCAAAATTAGGATAAATATTTGAATTACAATAATAGAATTAATCAGTTGAATCCAAATTCACTCCTATTTAATTAGCATTCTATTGCAGATATTTATTTTATTTCAGAAATGTTATTGATAAAGTTGAATTGCCAACACTTGCTACATTAGTATCTAAATTACAATTAAGTAAGAAAACTACATTATCTAATATCGCTTGTTATACAGCTTATTCTTTAATCAATGTTAGATAGGATGTCAAAAATTATGCTAATCATTAATTATACTTTGAAAATGTTAATATTTCTTAGTATTTATAATTAATTTTAACAGACTGTTATAATAATATTAAATAATAATAAAAATTAGAGACTTACAGTTTGAAACTTACTAATTCATTGATTAATCTATTAAAGTAAGAAATTTTTAATGCTATTCCTGCTTTATGTAATTTGTTACAAGATTTATTAAAGAACATTAAATTAGAATATGAATTTTAAAATGTTCATTTAGTTTTTGAGATAATTGCAAGTGTCATTGATGTATGCATAATTGCAAAAAATTCTGAAGCTGCCAATTAATTATAATAGAGTATTTTAAATTAACTTGATGAATTATTAAGAGAAAATAAAGGTGATGTTACTAATTTTGTTTTACAAATTTATTCTCTCTTTTTATAAGTTTAAACAAATGCCACTTCATACTATTAAAATCTATTATAGAATTTTCTTGAAATATAAAATTGGAATGAATCAAATTCATCTTTATTTTAAGCTTATATTATTTTCTTTTAATTTGGATTCTAAGGAACCAATTTACCTATACCATAGTTATAGGCAATACTTAAAGCAATAGTCTCACATAGCACTCCATCATATACAGAATTATCTAAATTTTTAATTAAATCAAATTAATAATGGACAAACATAGTTTTATCTATTATTTTTGAATAATACTAAATATAATAATAATCTTAACCATAGATCTCTTCAAAATCAAAGGCAACACATTTGAGTTAAAGATTAATCAATAAAGAAGTGTTTCTTTTATTAGCTCATGTCTTTACAACTTATGGAGTGGAAGTTTTAGTTACTGAATGTTCTAAGATATCATCTTAATTATTAGAAAGCTTTTTAATTAATGAATTAGGAATTATTAAATCTATTTCCTAAAGAAATGAAAGAAAATTAATTTTTACTATGTTATCAACCATACTATTTATAGGATCGTATATTATTCATATCAAATTTTAGATTGTTAAGTTAATAAACCTGGAATCTAGTTTTTTAGGCTATGGTTGAAAATATTACACTCAAAAAAAGAAATCCATTAAAATTTATGGGTAGAGTCACTGATAGAGAGGTAACCTCAAGTTCTGGATTCTAACCATTAAAACCTGTTATTACTAGAAATGTATCCTTTTTTTAATTAAATTAAGGCTACTGATAAAACATTTAATGATGAAGATAAATTTTTTAGTGCCCAATTCAAAACTTATTATAGTAATCCTATTGTATAATAGTAATTACCTATTCAATAATTATTAAACCAATAACAATAAGAGTTATTAAGTAATTTAATACAATCTGTTTGAGTATGATATCAATCAAATTTATAATTTATTTCATTTCGAAACCTTATTTTTTAAAATAAACTCATTTCTTGAATATATTTTTCAATTTTATTTGTTTTTAATTCTTATTATTCAAAATAAACCTTATTATTTATATTGATATTTCCTATTCTATTCATCTATTTAATTAAATAAAAAATTTTACCGTAAAGCACCACCAATTCGTGTACAAAAGAACCTGTTAAAGAAAATAAGTAATAAATTGAAATCTATATTTAATTTGTATATAATTTTCACTCAAAAATACAATCCCAAAGCTAAAAAACTAAATAGTGTCCCAGAGGATAAAAATAATGAAGCAAATAAGCCAACTGATAATTCTTTGGTTAATGATCTTTATTATTTATTCTATGTAATTTGGTAGCTAATATGTTTAATGTTATAATTACATAACAAAATATGATAGGAAACAGAATCCAATAAATGTTAATACAATTGCTAAGTTACTGTAATGTTTTGTATCTATTGGTGGTTAATAAGCCTAATATCCCATTTTTATTAAAAATAAATATAATTATATTTACAGAAATAATCATGTCTAATTTTTATCAGGAATTAATAAAATCCCCAATTTTTTTATTTCCCAATATTATTATCAAATCCTGAATTTATTTAGTCATGAATTCTCAGCTCTTTTATTTCGAGACAGCATTTACAATTCAAAAAGATCTTACTGAAGAGTATAGCGAAGATAAGATTTTAATTAAATCCACAATAAAATAACTATTAAATTAATTAAAGTCTGATTAAGACAAAACCCTCAATATACTTGGGCTTTATGGGTATAAAGACAAAATGATTGATTATGTGACTAAAAGATACAATGTGAATATTTAATTAGATGTTGAATTATCAAATGCTACACAAGCCTGTATTGGGATGATAAATTTGGATAGTTTATTATTGTTTTGCTATGTTATTCCTGAAAATAAAAAGGTTGATTAAGTAGTGGAATAAATAGAGATAACTTTATTTAGGTAAAAATTTAAATTTAAATAGAATTTTAGTTGATGTTTGTTAGAATATAATTATATTGCCAAGTGAGCAAATATTACAAAAATGGATTCCAATAAAAGATAATTAAATTTAAAGAAACAAGATGTAGAATTATTAATCAGAAGAGATAGATTCAAATAGTTGTAGATGTGTAGAAGTTTAGTAGAAACTTGGAATAAAGGAAATTTAAAATTATAACTAATATTATAAGAATTCATTAGATTCGATAGTTTTTTATAATTTGAAATAAGAAGAGTACAGTAAACTAGTTGAATCTTATTATTAAGATTAAGTGAAAAATATAATGTTATATGGAAGATTTAATGAGGAATTAGAATTTCCAAATCCAGTTTTAGAGAGAAATTATGTTTAAAAGATTAATAAAGAGGTTGTTTTTTCAATGACACATTACTTCACATATTTTAAGGATAGCGTAGAGAATGGATTATATAAATAATTATAATTGAAATTTTCACCTTAGGAGTTTAATTTTTTGAAATTAGCAAAGTTCTTTTTGAATCATGCTTTTAGAAAGTTAAAATCTTTCAAAGATAATACTGAAGTATTGAAAGGACCAGAATTGATTAAAGAGGTTAAGACATCTAATATATTATTAAAATCTCAAGAATTATTGGCAAAGTTGATAAGGATTGTGATAAAATATATTAATAGAGAATTTTCAAAGATGTAAGACTTTGTAAATAGAAAGATAAAACATATAATGGAGAAGATTGAAATAGAGAATGGAGTAGGATAAGAATTCATTGTAGAGTTGAAATTGTAGAGATTTAAGATTTTTAGGAATATGGACAATTCATTAAAAAATATAGAATTTTTGAATAAAGATTTAAATATATCAAAGGAGAAAGAGACGAAGTTTTAATAATAAAATTACCATAGTTATTAGTTAGTTGATTTTTTTCCATTATATAATTAAAATGAAAGTAAGTAGAGTAATTATTTGTTGATAATGAAATGTGTAATGGTAGAATAAAAGAATATTTGTTATCATGTGTATCTATTATAGGAGAATAGGAAACCAGTTTTGATTGTGATTTATACAGACTTAAATAATCCTTATTTTTATTACACAGTAGAATAATAGACATTATTTTAATTTAATTTGCCAAAAAGAATAGTGATTTCAACAGTTAATAAAGATAAGGAATGTATAGATACTGAAAGAGTAATAGATTTTGAGGATACAATCTATATTATATAGTATAGTTATTCTGAGGAATATGAATGTTTTTTATTATTGTCAGATGATAAGAAAATATATAAATGGTCATCAAATGATTAAGAATTTAATTAGTAACTTTAGAGTTATTAAGATGAGGAAGGGTTTGTTTTTGAAAAAGAATTTGATTCAGACTATTAAAATTTAATGGTATGTGGATCAGGGAAGTTTTATTTATTGTTTAAATTGTAATTAGTAGATATATATGATTTTAATAATACAAAAATTTAATCGATAAAATTTAGATCAATATATTAAATAGATTAGATATACATATTTAGTGATTAATATGATAGTTTTATATTTCTGGCTAAGAGTTAAGATGAGTAGGAATTGTATTAATTGGAAAACTTTAATAAGAAGAGTAAATTGACAGGTAATTAGAATTATGAGATACAATCTTCTAATTATATTTTGGATTTAATAAAATAATCATTTATAGTTTATGGTAGAAATGCAAGTTAATTGGGACTTGTGTAAGATTTAAGTAGATTTTATTGTTCTAAAGAATGTGGTGATAAAATTTAAGATTGCTTTTATAAGATATAATTATAAAAATATTCAGAATTATGTATTTAGGAAGTATTTTAGATAGTAAATGTGAATTCTAGAACATTATTGAATGTATTATCATCAAGAGTGCCAATATAACTGTGTACATTTGAATGTAAAAGATTGATAGTATTGAGTGATGGATTAAATAAGTTAAATTAGAGTTTTGATTGTATTTAAATTGATAGATAGTTGAAACAGATATCTTTTGGAATAATAGAAGAATAATTAAGTGAATATAAGAAACCAATATATGTAGTAAGTATTTTAGGAAAGTAATCAGGTGGCAAGAGTTATTTATTAAATTAAATATTTGGTATTAGATTTGGAGTATCATCAGCAAGATGTACAGATGGAATTTGGTGTAGTTAAATTTAATTATAAGGTCATTAATTTATAATCTTAGATTGTGAAGGTTTGTTTGGATAAAGAAGGAAAAACATTGAAGAAATTACACTTCTATCATATCTTACAGCAATTAGTGATTTGACAATTATCAATCAATGTTCTTCCTATGATAGACATTTGAATGAGTTATTTGATAATTTATTAGAAGCTAATACTAGATTAAAAGGTAATCAATTATTTTAAAGTAAATTAATGATTTTAGTAAGAGATATATATCAGGCTAGTTCATTAAATGCTTAATAAGAATTAGATGGATAATTAGATTCTATAATTAATTCATCTAATAATGAATTATTTAAATAATTATTAAAAAATGGAGTAAGTGCTTAACTTATGAGTTATTTTGAATTAGAATAATTTGATAAAGATGTTATTTAAATTAGAGAGTAAATTCTAGAAAATGCAAAAAATACATAAAGATGGTAAGATGCCTAATCATTATTTACTTCTATGAAAATTACCTTGTTATAATTATCAGTTAAAGATACTAGGAATGTTTAAGATTATGAATTAAATTATTAAATACATAAATTAAAAGAATAATCAAACATCTATTGGTTAGAATTACCATTGTGGATTATTAAAAAAGAAGATCCTATTAATATATCATAATAAATTGTATTAACATCATCAATGGAAGAAAATTTTAATTTGTTATTGTAATAAGCATTAAATATTGTGAAAATACATTTTGAATAAGATACGTGCTTTATGTAAAAGTTTACAAAAGTAGATAAATTAATTTAATAATTTACATTTAAAAGAATTAGTTACATTTTGAGTATAATATAAAAAGAAATAGAATAAAAATTAGTATAAATCTATGATTTAGATAAAGATATGAAGTAAAATATATTACTAGATTGTGAGAATGAATTAAAATTACATCTGCATAATTATAAATTATGTGGATAAACATGTAGTAAATGTTATGCCTTGTGTACTTAATATAATGGACATTTGAGTAAAAATGGAACAAAAATAGAGAAACTAAGAGGTATTATTTAGAAGAAGAAATCTAAAATCTAAATGATATAAAAGTAATTAGATTTAGAAGAAGAGGCAGATTTAAATTAATTTTTGGCTGTGGAAAGAAATTTATTGTAAGAATTACAAGTAAGCCAGTCAAAAATAAAGGGAGATCGCACAATGGTTTAAAGGGCAATAGCATTGAAGGAAATACAATAATAAATATATCATGTTGAAGGAAGAATAAAAAAGGTTAATAATATGATAGAGTTGTAAGAGGGTTTGAATAAAGAATAAGAATAAATTTAGCATTTTAATAAATAACATAAATGTTGGAGTGAAACTCACTTATGCGAAGAAATAAATTGTGAATTGTTATAATCACATTCAAGTGATCATTTAAAGAAAGGTGAGAATATAAATTAATGTGATAAAGAATGTTTATTATGTTGTAATTAATGTATATTAAGGATTGGACATTAAAACAATTCATTGCATTATTGCAAAAGTAAACATATTTGTTAAGAGACTTGTTAATATTGTGCAGAATAATGTACTTAAGATCCTTTTGTAGAGCATAAGCACATGTGTAATTTGAGATATTGTAATAAATCATGTTCTTTGGGATGTTAAAGATAATGTTCTGAATAGCATTCTCATGAATTAGAGAATGAGCATTTTTGTAATTGTCATCATTAATGTGATAAATTATGTAATTTGCCAGGAATATGTACAGTTGATGGATATGTGAAACGTGTAAAAATGTGGAAATCAAATGCAGGATCTTTATATGGATAGACAATATATGAGTAAGTAAGGAGGAAGGAAAAATGTTTTAAATTAATACCAATAGGAGAGAATAGTCATGATTTAGGACATGCTTGTTCAAATCGTAAACATTTATGTGATTAATAATGTCCAGGATGCAAAGCGTATTGTTATTTAGAATCTGGACATACAAACCTACATCATACGATATATCATAATATCATAGAGCCTTAATAATCATGTTTTAAATTAGATTAAAAAGATGAGGATATATAATTTTGTAGACCTGAAACTTGTGATGAATATTGTATTCGTTTAGGTAGAGGACATCATCATGCTGTTGAATGTGTTGATGAGTTTCTCTGTTATCAATAATAATTAAATAGATCTTCAAAATATTTGAAAGCATTACATATGTAAGATAATATTGATAATGTATTATGTAAATAATTTTGGGAGATTTTCGGTTGGGAATAACCAGTTAGAGGTAGTAAAAGAGTTGAAATATCAAAGTGTAACGTTAAATGTTAGAGTTGTAATAAATATTGTAATTATTTGGCATGGCATGATAAAGGAATGAATTCTATTAATCACAAGTTTGAATGTTTTAATACTCATTACATAAAATCTATTTAAATTGCCTTGATTGTTGATTAGACTGAGGAATAGAATATTTAAATAGCTTAAAAGATAATAAGTCATTTTATCAAAGATGGATTTGGTTTAGGTAAAATATAATTTGCTTTAATTTTATATCATGATCATCATCCTCATAAAGAAATATCATCTCCTACATTAATTTTAAGTGATTTTATTGATTCTGATATTTCGCTTTAAAAACTTAGAGATGTTAAACCTAAGAAAGCTACTGCTATATCAGATTATCCAAATGCTGTTCTTGATGGCTTGAATGAATAAACTAGATTATCTTGGTCTAATAAAAATTCTTAGAAGTTTGTAATTTTATTAACTCAAGCTCCTCCTCATGGTTATTCTAAATATCATAGTTTTGATGATAATTATCCTAAAGGATGTCCATGTCATCTTAAAGAAATAGATGTACTTAAAAATTATAGAATAAAATAAATACATTTGATTATTCCTGAATTAAGTTGCCATCTGAATCTTATGATCAAAATATTCTAGAATTACCTTCCAAGTTTACATTCCATAAATTCAAATAAAAATATAGCAGATACAATCCTAAAATACATATTCAAATATCTTTAAATTCCATATTAAAGTAAATGCTGATTGATGATACCATTAAATTATATTCAATTTATTTTATATATTCTGATTATTAGAATTTGTTTATTTAATATCAAATATAATAAATGCATTTAATAATAATTTATCATAAATATTTTTTATCGTCCTGTTCTAATCCCTTTTCATTCTATAATCTAAATACTTCCTTAACACTTGCTATATTATCTAATCCATTTAAATTTTATCTTTCAAAAATTTATTTACTTGTTTCTTACATAGCTTTAATGCTTGCTCTTAAATTATGATTTGCCCAAATAGCTAAACTTACATCTATTTATTTGATATTATAAATTTTTACTTAATTTTCTAAATTCTTCAGTTGGTGTTGTATAATAATTAGTTGGTACAATTACAACTGGTAATCGATTATTCCAACTCTTCAAAAATGATTCAATTTCTGTAAAATCACTTTTCTTACTATGTATTAATACTGCATCTACACCAGCATTTCTATATGCTTCACATCTCTCTAATGCATTATCTAAACCCCATCCTGCTATAAATGATTCACATCTAGCCACTATCTAAAAATCTTAGTCTCTCTAAAAATCTTTACAAGCCTAAAATAAGTCTTATCATCACCTTAATCTTATTTTAAAACTCCTTTACATTTGCCAATTCTTAAGCACCTTCTCCTAAACTATTTCTTTTAGGAAAGATCTTATCTTCAAAACAAACACCTCCAATCCCTCTCTCTTCTAATTTTCTTACTAATCTTCTAGCATTATTGTAATTCCCAAATCCAGTATCACCATCCATTAATATTGGAATTGTGGTTCTTTCAGCCATAAATTCTAACACTTCCAATAATTATGTCCATGAAGCTTCATTACAATCTCTCACTCCTAATTAGGCTGACATTGATAATCCAGATGCCCAGATCCCTTTAAAACCTGCTTCCTATACTATTAAAGCAGATAATCCATTATGGGCCTCCATTATAAACTCCAATTCTTTTGATTGTATTAATTTCTTTAATTTTGTTGTTCTTTTTGAAAACAATAATGAAGGCCTAACAAGAAATTTGAACATTCAATTAAAAATTTATTTTATATAAATTTCATTTTATTTTCTTTTATTTTATTAATTTCTTACTTTATATTTTGATTTAATTCACCACACAATCATAATTATTCTAAGGCTTGAATTATTAATATATTCCGATTTAATCAATGTCAAAGTTATCTTTCACATTTATTTTAAATAATAAATTATCTAGATCACTATAATGCTGAATCTATCTTGAAGATAAAGCTGAATAAGATCTTGAATTAGATCCTGAAATTGATTTCTTCTTATGTATATCTGGACTAATTGTACTTGCTATTGTATTAGTTTATTTCTAAGTCATCCTTCTAGGACCTGTGTAAGTATTATTTTATCCATCTCTTCTTTAAATATCATCAATACTTGATATACCTACTGAACTTATTGATTTAGCTGATGTATATGGTAAGTTTATCTAAGGTGTATTTAATTATGAATCTCTTTCTTCTGATACAACTGGTAATTATGTTGCACCACTAGGAATATAATTTGTAGAAGATCTAAATTATGGCCTTATCATTGTTTAATATTCTTATTAAGGTTATCCCATTGTTTATTTATTATTGTATTCATGGTAAAAAGGATCATAAGAAAATGTTAATTTTGGTTAAGAATTACGATTGTTTGCAATCAAAAATTAATTTGTACCTAATGGACTCTATGCATATGTTTTTGATTAGAATGGTATCTTTTATTATTATTATTATTATATTTATTATTATTATTATTATTATTATTATTATTATTATTATTATTATTATTACTTTATTTGTTAACTCTTCTGACTTTGATATGTCTATCCACTTGATGATTTAAATGTATTGCTATTTTATGTAAATTATTTGTGTTATAATTGGATATTTATAGCATCTCCAAAATATAAATCATCATTTTAAAATCCAGCTGTCGATAATGTTTATTTAAGTCCTGAATGTCGATTTATTTCTTATTATTATTATTATTATAATTATTATTATTACAATTAATAATATTATAATTATTCTTCATTATCTATATAATCATTATAAAAAGTATCCTTTAAAGTTTAACCTGAAACAACTTCTACACTCTTCTTAAATTAGATTAAATTCTTACTCTTGATGGATTTGTTAAATCTTTATAAGAAAGATGTCCTTAATAAATTTCTTCATTATCTTCATCATCATATTCATATTCTCCTCTTTCATAAACATCACACTCTGGTAATTAAATTCCATAATTCCATTTTAATCTTCTCCCACAACTTTTTACTAATTTATAATTGTATAAAGAGTTCGCTCTATGATCCCATTTTCTATCAAACTTTTTTCTCTTCTATGGTTTTGTGTATAAATGTCTACTTATAACTAAATTCTTATTCAAATTAATATGCACCTTATTGCATTAAGAACTTAAATGTTCAAATGATCCACAAACATAACAACTTTAAAGTAATAATTCAATTTTATTCATAAACAAAACTTCATTTTTTATTGAATGAAATATTTCTAAATCATTATTGATTTTTTTTATTGTTTAAATAAATTAAGAGTGATTTATTTATATTAAAATTGAATTTCCTTTACTTCTCATTGTCAAGTTATGTCCTTAATTCATTATTAAATTTTCTATCCCAAAAGCCTAATTCATTGGCAAACTTTAAAGATAAATATTATTATCATATATTCCAATCTCACCTTATAATACAACATAAATCTATTCATTTTACTATCCTTTTTCTACAATAATCTCATTTGATTTGCAAAATTTCAACACAGATTCAAATGCAATTTCATCAATTGATTGTTTAGAAAAATATTAAGTAAAAAAAGCAATTTCTTGCAATTTTTTACTCTTTATTATAAAAAATAATGGTTTTTATATATTTATTGGTAATTGCTACATTAAATTATTTACCTATTTTATTTAATTTTTTAAGTTACTCTTTATAATTCATCAGAATGAATATTTTAATTCAATATATCCTTAGCCTCATCTATAAGTTTTTAATCTACCTTATTAAGTTTTAAAAAATCTACAAATAATTCCTATCTAATATTAAATCAAATATTTATACAGACTAGATGAAAAAGAGAATTTTACTAAAACTGAAATAAAAAGTATCTAAAAGTAAAACGAAAATATTTAAAAGGCTACACTGATGATTTAATTATTTTAGTTTTCCGTCTATGTATCAACTGCATTAAATGGTAACTTTCTATTTATTGTGAATATTATACACAATTATTAATTGTCCAAATGAGGGAATCTAAATATGTACAATCATTATAATTAATCAATAGCCATAAATTTGCAAAATAATTTATATAGATTAAAAGTAATAAAGCAAGAGTACATTTATTCCATTAAAATTAATATAAAAGTCCATTTAAGGATAAAATCAATAAAATTAATTTCCAAGTTAAATTGAGATCAAAATTTAATAATATGGTGGTTCCAATGTAAATGAAATTACAAAACATATTTAATTTTACCAATTTTATTTTTAATAACTAATCAATTTATTCAATTATCAAAAATATAATTATAAAGCCTTAAATCCATTAATCAATATAAAGAGTTCCAGCTTAAATTGGAACCGTTAAAAGTGACAATAATCTAATGTAATGGAAAGATTGTCTCATGTATGATATATACTAAGATTACAATCTAACTTCATCTTAAAGATAGTTTTCTTTAAAGTTAGCATATTTATAGCTAAGTTGATCCCAAATATTAGCGTTTCTTTTTAACTTCACAAGAAATGTTCTAAGTATTTATTGTAAATCAGTATTTTTGGGTAATCCACTTAGCTCTTTCCATTTCAGTTGATAATGTTATTTTGTAGTAGCAGTGTACTAATTAATACTAAGATTATGATCACTCTAATCTCTTTGCCTATTATTAATATTTGAAAATTAAGATAGTCTTGATTTTTTTCGACTATAGATTGTTGGATCCTTGACTTCTCCACTATCACTTAACCTTTTTCTGGATAAGTCTGAGAATTAAATTCTGAAATTTCTCATTCCCTCTTCATTCATCACTGGTGAACTATGACTTTGACTTAAATCACCCTAATTTGTTCGAGATTTTCTTAATAAACTTTAAGACATTTATTATATAAATAATTTAGAAGTGAATTTAACTGCTTTCGATACATAATATTTAAAAATAAATTAATTTCAGGCTTTGTTTTTAAAAAAGATTCTTTATTCCTCTAAATCTGCAATGTCATTGATTTACTGTAATATAAAACTGCTGTCAACTCTTGGATGCTTAGATTGCATATAACTGAGTAGTTTATCCGCTTTCTTATTTTATAAATCTTAAAAAATACATTAAATTTGATCTATGATCTTAAAAACATATATTCAGGTTCTCCAATCCATTAATCACATATTTATTTTTTATTGTTCAATAAAATTTAAAAAACAGTATCTAATTGTTTTTAATAAGGAATAGAAAATTTTGGAAATTCACTATTGGAAATTGGTTATGTTTTCTTGTGAAAACTAATGGGCTTTATTATGCCTTAAAAATATTTATTTGTATATGTTTTTGACAACAATTGTTATTGTAAATAAATGTCTTCTTTTCTTTTGATTTCAGATTTAATATTGTCTGATTCTGGAAACCTGTCTGTAGATATCTTTTTTTAATTTTAATTTTATTGAAAAATCTCTGGTAATTTTGTATTTTTGAAATTTTTTTTAATAACTACATCTTTTTGTATTTGTCTTGGAGAATGTAAATCAAATTCATTAAATGAATACTAAACTGGATTGGAAATAGCTGTTTCTGAGCTATTGATCCAATACATTAAATGCCTCCTTTAATCTAAAGAGAATTCATAATATGGTCTAGTTAGAGCATCCTTAACTTCTTTCATTCTTAAAATTTAGAGAATATTAGGTCTCTGATTTTCTCTAATAGTTAAACAAACATTGATTAGTTTGATTAATCCTTGAGAATATACATCAGGTATATTAATTTGAAATCTACCTCTCCTCAATTGTTCTTTGACTTAATTTTCTAGAGTTGTTGTAGGGAATAACAATTTTTAAGAAACCATAAAATAGAGTATATGTCCAATTTACCAAATGTGAGACTTTTAAGTATAATGCCCATCAAAAAAGTATTCATAAGGTAAATAAATAGCAGGACAAGGCAATTAACAAAGAGTTTGTCTTGAAGACTTATGAAAATCTGTAATACGAATTTAATAACCTTCTGTTCTGCCTAATAACAATATATTCTCAGGAATCAAAACTCTATGATGGATTCCAAGTTCATTTAATTACAAGAGAGCATATGCCATTTATAAGAATAGAGACCAAATTATGCTTTCCTACATTTTATAACCGATGTGCTACAAAGTAAATGTTTTTAGATCACCTTAATCACAATATTCTTATATTATAACTAATTATTATTCTTCATTTTCCAGATATTCAATCACTTACAATACAAATTAATTCTTTATTTATGCTAACATTTTTATTGCATTCAATCCTCACAATCATTAATAAAACCATACCTTCATTTTTATTTTATATATAAGTTTTTTATATATATGTCTGGTTATCTTATAATGATCTTACTTTCTCTATTCTTACTCGTTGACTTGAATAAATTTCTTGAAGTATTTCGTAATTTAATTACATTTTTATTATATTTTTATTAATATTCCATAAGGACAACTTTGTAACATACAACAAATTAATGATAACCTTTTAAAAAACCCTTAATACTTATTTCATTTTTATGATTTTTCATATTTTCGAATTTCAGTAAAAAAATTTAAAACTTTTAATAATTATAAGTAAAGGTGGAAATAAATATAATCTAAAACTTTTAATATTTCATCTTCAAAAACAAAAAAGATATACAATTCTTAAAATTTAATAATTCTAATCAAAATGATTTGAATGAGATTGAGAACAATAAATAATTGAATAAGTAGTTTTAGTAAATAAAATCATTATTTTCTTAATATTAGAATATATTGCTATTCTTTGGGATGAATATAAAAAATCTATTTCATCATGTAATCAATTAGAAGTTTTGAAAATAACTATCTTATAATCTTATGTTTAAGTGTAAGATATTTAATTTTGTTTTATACAATGATTTTAAATAAAGCTTTAATAGATTCAAGTGCTTATCTATTAAATAATCAATAGTATAAAAATTTAATTAAAATCTAATTACCTATCATAAAACATCAAAGGATCTAGATCAGTTTTAATTTGAAGTGAGATTATTGTTTAAGATAAATGCAATAATAAATTCCATCTTTATTTTAATTATTTGCTTATTGTTATTAGGCTTGAGATGTTTGTAGGAAGTTTAAGAAATTTTATAAAGAATATGAAAATAAGAATAAAACAGATGAATAGGAATGGAAAGACAAGGATTGTATAAATCTAAATAATTCTACTATAAAATAGATACAAGGAATAATTTCCATATTTGTTCATTATAGAATTTTAACTCAATGATACAATTTTTGTAGATAGTATAATAGAAGTTTGTTATAAAATAACAGTTCATATTTTGATAAAGCTGAATAAAATTGTAAGCTTTTCAAAGTAGCTAATATTTAGAAAAATTATTCGATAATAGATTATGATTGAATTCTACCATAATTTTCTTATGTTGGCGCCACTATTGTTATAATAATAATATAATTATAACAAATGATTATTAAATAATATGTAAAATATTAAAAAGGTACTTAATTTGTAAATCATAGAGTAAATATCGATTGAAAGATGTGATTGAAGGGAAAACAAACAATGATGAAAAATCTGCTTAAAAATTTGTTTAACTTTCTCATATTAAAAAAAATGTAGGAGAATTTAATGAATTGAAATCAACACTTCAAGATCGCAAAGTTACTTTTGCTAAATTTGCATTTAGACAATAAGAATTAATTGATGATAAAAAACTTGGTCCAGTTTTAAGAGGAATATGTACAAGAACACGAATAGGATCAATGTAAATAACTGAGTTAATTCCAAAATTTGATCTTTATAAATATCTCAAATAAGCTCAGTAATTATATTATCTTAAAAAAGTTTAGAACCTTCAAAAAGAGTTTTAAGAAGGTATGCTCATTGGGAATGGGATTAAGAATAAGAAGAAAAAAAGGAAGTTCCTCCTTCTTATAAGTTTACATCAAAAATAGAGTTTGAATATAAGAAGAAATTGGAAATAAAAGATGCTGAAAAGAAATTAAGAAAAGATATTATAAAGAAATGGGCATCAAGTCTGCCTGATGTTGCAGGATTAACTACTTTTGGAAAGTAATTTACAATGCAATCCTCTCCTTTAAGAAGTACAAAAACTACTTTATCTAAAACACATACTTATTTCACACATAATCCAAGGAGTGAATCTGTTTAATTTGTTTCAAGTCTAATTCATGAATTAGATGAAATAAAGTAAGACAACTTAAAAATTAGAAAGTAGTATTTTAGATTAATTTTAGAAAATTAAAAGGAACTTAATAAATATTATAAAAAATAATTGAAAAATAATAATAATAAAAGGTAGCTAATATGGAAATTAATGGAGAATGATTGCTTTTATATATTGATAAATTTATATATATATATATATATAATATTTTTGTGTTAATTATGGGGGATCAGTTTATTAGAAAGGTAAATGACAAATATTATTAAAATAAGAAACAATTAGTAGTCTTTCATTGAAGAAATGAAAAAAGGATGTATAAAATTAATAGCTTTGTGATAATAATATAGATGTGTATAAATTATTAAATTTTATTAAATAATGTTTGTGGATAAGAATTTAGCTTCTACGAAATAAAAGCAATAGAAAATAGATTTAAGTGAATTAGGTAAGCATAAAAGGATATAATTTAAGAATAAGTCTAAAAAAAAAAAGTAAGATAGAATGAAAATATAAATCCATACACAGGAAATTAATATTCAGATGATTATTATAAAATTTTATAAGTTAGAAAGTAATTACCTGCTTGGGATGGTATAATATGTATTGATTATTAATAGCAAAGGAATAATTGTTTATGTTGATGGAGTAATATTAAGTAATAGTTTTACAAGGAGAAACAGGAAGTGGAAAAACAACTTAAATACCACAATTTTTATTAGAGAAATATTGTAAAGGGAGAGGGATAGCATGTACATAACCAAGAAGAGTTGCAGCAATGAGTGTAGCAAAGAGAGTAGCAGAAGAGATGGATGTTGCTTTAGGTGAAGAAGTTGGTTATTCAATAAGATTTGAAGAGAAAACATCAAATAAAACTATTTTAAAATATATGACAGATGGTATGCTTTTAAGAGAGTATAATAAAATATATATAATCTATTAGAGCTATGCATGATCCTAAATTAGAGAGGTATTCAGTAGTCATTTTAGATGAAGCTCATGAAAGAACACTTAACACAGATATATTATTTGGACTATTAAAAGAAATCATGTTAAAGAGGCCGGATGATTTAAAAGTAGTAATTATGTCAGCAACTATGGATGCTGAAAAATTTCAAAAATACTTTCACAATGCACCTCTATTAGATATCCCAGGAAGAGTGTATCCAGTAGAAATATACTACACTTAGAAACCAGAGAAAAGTTATCTTGATGCTGCAATAAGTACTACTATTAATATCCATGCATATGAAGAACCTGGAGATATCTTAGTATTTCTTACTGGAGAAGAAGTAAATTTTTCAAATTTATTTTAGGAAATAGAAGAAGCATGTAAAAAAATCACTTCAGAAATCTAGAAATTAGGAGATGATGTAGGTCCAGTGAGATGTGTACCACTCTATAGTACATTACCACCAAATTAGTAATAAAAGATATTTGAATCTGCTCCTCCTGCAAACAAAAAAGGAGTTTAAGGTAGAAAAATAGTCGTAGCTACAAATATTGCTGAAACTTCTATCACAATTGATGGTATCTGTTATGTAGTAGATCCTGGGTTTTCTAAATAAAAAGTTTACAATCCAAGATTGAGAGTAGAATCCTTACTAGCTTCTCCAATTTCTAAAGCATCTGCCTAATAAAGAGCAGGGAGAGCAGGTAGAACAAGACCAGGAAAATGTTATAGATTATACACTGAATAATCATTTAATACAGAATTAATTGATAATACTTATCCAGAAATATTAAGAAGTAATCTTTCTTCTGTAGTTTTACAATTAAAAAGATTAGGAATAGATGATCTTGTTCATTTTGATTTTATGGATCCTCCTGCTCCAGAAACATTAATGAGAGCTCTAGAATAATTATATTATTTAGGTGCTTTAGATGAAGAAGGAAATTTAACAAAATTTGGATAATAGATGTCAGAATTTCCACTTGATCCGTAATTATCTAAAGTACTTCTTAGTAGTAAAGATTTCTATGTTACTGATGAAATTCTTACTATTGTTGCTTTATTATCTGTTTAATAAGTATTCTAAAGACCTAAAGATCAATAATAATAAGCTGATGATGCTAGATATTAATTTGTTCATTAAGATGGCGATCATATTACCTTTCTTAATGTTTTTAAAGCTTTTAAAGAACATAATGAAAGTTCTGATTGGTGTTATTAAAACTTCATCAATTATAGAAGTTTAAAATCAGCTGATAAAATTAAAGTTTAATTAAGATAAATTATGTAAAAACAATAAATTCCTTTAACTAAAACTGATCCATCAAATGCTTTATATTATACATACATCAAAAAAGCATTAATTGCTGGTATGTTTATGTAAACTGCTCATCTTACTAAGAATGGAGCTTATATGACTGTAAAAGATAGTCAAATAGTTGCAATCCATCCTTGTTCTGTCCTAAATCATAAACCAGAATGGATATTATATTAAGAATTTGTTTTAACATCCAAAAATTATTTAAGAACTGTTACTGATATTGAAGGAAAATGGCTTTATGAAATGTGCCCAGAATATTTCAATCCTAAAACTATTAAAAATATTGAAACTAGAAAAGAATTTGAAAAAATAGAAAGATAAGTAATTCTTTTCTTTTATTTTAGGTTTTAGAAGAATAAAGAAGAAAACCTGATCTATTGACAGTTGAATAAATACAAAGATTACATAAGGATGTTAAATCAGAGAGAACATAATCTGTTTCCTCATCTAAAACTATTCCAAAGTGAATTAAATATCCAATTTTCATGTTGTATTTAAGAATTATATTTATCATTTTTATTTATTTAATATGTTAAATTAACAATTCCATTGCCTGCCATTATTTATTTTATAAAATTATCTCATATATGTTATTTATTTTTGCGCATAATAACCATATATCCTATGATCTAATTTCAAATCCACTCTTTTAGTTAAAATTTGTTTTTAAATGAGTATTTTTTCATTCCTTACAAATTCTTACATTTTCTACCCAATCTAAAAGCATCTTCATAATTTTAAGACTTATCTCCATTTAATTTAAATACAGTATATTGGCAACTATCAATTTAAGAACTCTGCTGTTTATCTGCTATCTTTTATTCAGATACTTATATATAATAAATGGTAGAAGTAATCTAATTTCAATTCTATTTTTATATTATATTAATCAAAATTTGAAGTTATAGGCTTTATGCAGAAGATATATTGAAGATGGGAATTCTACTTTTAGAAAAATCATTTTACAATTTTATTATTTATTTCAATTAAATATTTTAGATATATTATATTAGTAAGAATATTTAAGAAATCTGAATTTAACACTAAATTCTGATTGTTCATAATTATTTTACTTCATATATCATGTATTTATTATTTAAATTACTTTTTAAGACTAAATATTTTGCATCATTTGATAAAATACCAAATATCACATTTGTTTAACAATTTAATTAGCCACAAATCTTCAATTAACCATTTTTCTAAATTTAAATTACATAAATATGGGTTTTATGTCTAATAATCATAATATTTTCTTATTCTTAATATTAGATAGGAAATGAAAATACATCATTAAAAGATTAGTTTTTTATGAGTTATACTTTTCCATTAGGAATTTCTTAGAATACTCCATCTTTTTATTCAAATGTATAAATACAATCTGTACTTTCCTAACCTCCATCAACCCAAATAAATTAATTATTATTCATAAAATGAACTTTACATCCAAAATCAATGTTTGATTATTTAACAATATATTAAAATTCCCACAATTTGTTCTCTCCTAATCCCCAAACAACTATTGTTTAATCTTTAGAACATGAAATAAATTGAGTTTCAGATTTATTTAAACTCAGACTATATACTGTATTATTATGTTTATCTAAAGTTTAAATCAATTTTAATTCATTATCTTTGTTCTCAAAATCAATATTCCATATATTTATTTAACCATAAAAGGTTCCAGATATTAATTAATTTTCATTCTGATTTAAGAGTAAGCAATAAACATAACCTATATGTTCAAACTCTTTACTACTTATCCATTTATTTACAGTTATCTATTTCCAACACCTTACAGAATTATCATTTGAGCCAGAAATAAAATTATTATTCTTTTTACTGAATAACAAACAATTCACATCTTTTGAGTGTTCTGTAACTCTTTAATTTAATTCCATTTTACCATTCTTAAAATTCCATATCAATATTTCATTTTCGTTGTTTGTTATGAGAAGTGAATTATCTTTATTAAATGATAATGAATAACAAAAATCTCTTTATTCAATAGTATCATCTATTAAATTCAAACTTATTGATTATTCTAAATTATATTGTTAATACATAAATAATTTAATAAAATGAGAATTAAAAATTGAAAATTTGAGACAAATATTTTCAACAATCTTTTTTATTATTTTTATTCAAATAATACAGAATTTGATATTAAGAATTGTCAGAAATAAAATAAACTATTCATTTTATACAAAAAAAAATGAATAATAAATAATAGTATTAATAATTCAACCTTCTGATAATCTAGACACTGTCAAAAATTTTTAATTCTCTTATGCTATTACTATATATTTACCATCCTCTGTAGATCTAAAAATGAAACTTGAATCGCTTAAAGTCATGATTTTTTAGAATTCAAAACTTTTTTCACTTTAAATCAATAATAAATTGATACAATTATCCTTTTTATATATCAAAAATTATCTTTATTTAATCATTTATAAATTAAATCGATGCGGAAATTTAAGTTTATTGCACTATTAATCTTATATTTCTGGAGTAATTTATTCAAAATATTAATTTTCTAAATTTAGATTATAAAAATTAAAATTTTCCCCTTTTAAGAGTTATAATATAAAGATAGAGTCTTTAATAAAGCATAATTATAAAGCTTAGCTTTCCCTAGAATGCAGTATTTGATAAAGAAACCATGTATTTGTAAGATGATTTTTTTTGCAAATAAATATTTTATTTTCTAATTCAGATAAACAAATTAAATAATTTTCTGATTCATTAAGACTTAAGCTAATTATAACTCCATAATAACAAATTTAAAATTTTTAATGAAATATCCATTAGTTTTAACTTTTTATCCAAAATCTAATAGCTCTATCATTACTTCCAGCTATTAATAAAGAATCATTCTTATTAATTAATAAGCAATTAGGTTAAGGTCCATCAATATATTATAAAAAATATCCTCTATTATTATCTATTAAAGAGAAGAATAAAATCTTTTTTGTTACAATGATAATTTGATTCGATTTTTTTGTTAACAATATGTGTAAAGATTTAGTTTTTGAACCATATAATTCTTAAATAAATTTTAAAGCACCAAATTTAAATTAAAATTTTAAGAATCTTCCATCTGTTTTTCCTAAAACTAAAATTGATGATCTCTCATTAAATTCCATAATTTTAACATAATTATTTTAATATAAAGTTATCTCAATATTACTTTGATATTCTAAATAAAAGTTTCTTTTTTGTTGTTAATTATTCTCTATCATATATATAATGGTAATTATAAAAATATAAATATAAAAGAAAATATTATTATAATAGCGATCGAGAGGATTAATTTAATTTTGATTTAATTTATAAATAGTTAGTTTTAAATGAATAACACTTATCTATATTGATTAGATAAGAGAATAATTTAAATAAGAATTAGTATATGGGAATATTTTGTTTAATGTTAAATTAGTTTGATTATAATAATAGGATGTGAAATATGGATTAATAAATTAAACAAAAGTAAGTTGAAGAATTTTAGACTGAAGATATAAAATATTAAATGAGTTCAAAAAAAGTGGAAAATAAGAAGTATTATTTGTTTGAATACAAAAAAGAACTAAATAAAGATTAGATTGATAAAGTTAGTTAATTTTTATAATAATTAGAGATAGGATAAAAAGGAGAAGAAGGAATAGAAAGAGTAATAAATATTTGAAAAAGGATAGAGAATGTGAATAAAAATAATAAATTTGAGATAAAGAAATGATTTAATTGAAGAAATGACAAAAATTTAAACACGATTTTCATTAAGAACTTTTTTTCTTACTAGTTCTGAAATTAAATTACAATTAAGCTTAAGGATAGAGTGCTTCCTTATTGTTTTTGTCTTTAATAAGAACATTCTCTAAACTCATTTTTTAAGATTTATTAGGCTATATATGGTTGTAAGAATACTCTGATACGACTAACTAGATTTTCAGTGTTAATTTTTTAAGCATAGACTTATGTATCAAAGACTCTCGGTTCTTCAGTATCGTCATCATCTTATTCTTCAACTTTAACTAGACTTTTTAATTGATCCAGTTCTCTAATTTTGTCAAATAAAGTCTTCTCTCTTAAACTTTCATTTTTTTTATTTTTATAATCTTCAAGTTTCTTTTCTGATTCTTAGACTTGCTTATCATCTATTTTTTTTTCTTTAGAATATGTTTCATCTCCTGAATCATCACTAAAATTTAATTAATTTTATATTTCTTTATTAGCACTATATGAATTATCTTCTTCTTCCTAAATAAAAGAATGATAATAATAAAAACTTTTTTTATGATTTAAGTATCTACATTAGTCTTGATTTTCTTAACGATTAAAGGTTCTTATTCTATTGTGTTTTCTGTATTTTACTTTATATGATGTTAATTATTTGATTTAATTCTGTTGTCTTTTCCTTCTTGAATTGCTTTTAAACTATTTTACCAAAACTAATATATATTATTTTATTTACATCTTTAAAAGTTTAAATATCAGATTCACTCATTTATAATTGTCCTTTATCAGAGTTTTTCTTCAACTTACAAATGACTTCATCAATAATGCTTTCATATTTAGTTTAAGTTTCTTATGATTATTAATCCATTATTGTAATATTAATATAATTTTTAAATTATTTATTGAAACAAAAATTATTCATGTTTTGTTTATAAAGTGAAATTTAAATATCATAGAGAATATGATTGAGTATTAAAGATAGATGAATATCAGATAATTTAAGTAATAAATTTAGATAACTAATATTTAACATTTGAACTATATATATAGAATATTATTAATTAACAGTTATGATCAATTAAATAAGAGAAGAACACCCTCAATTGAATTTAATGAGACCTCCTTAATTAGAAGCTTTCTAAGGTCCTCGTATAACTGAATCAATAATAAATCAATAACCAAATGGATTGGAAGCAGGAGTTTAGAATACAAGACAATATTGGAATTAAAAAGAATAAAATTGGTTGAGATTAAGTGTAAATTTGAATCCATTAGCATTTGCAAATTATGAACTATTTAAGAGTGCAAATATTGATATATCTGAGTCTCCAAATCCAGTATAATGTGTATTATGCTTCATTTTAAAATTCATTATTCTGATACTCTATTTCCTTACTCCTTACTATCAAACTATGAAATTATATGAAGCTATAGTAATTCTTGGAGCTATTGATTTTTGGATTATCAAGAATGTAAGTGGAAGGTATGAACATAGATAAATTAGGAAAATTAGTTGGATTACGTTGGTGGGTTGAAATAGATGATTATGGAAATGAAAGTTGGGTATTCGAAACTTCTACTTAAGAAAAAGGAGAAATATAAAGAATTCATAGTAGAATATTTTGGTTTGTTTAGTTATTTATGTTCTTGATGTTTGTTGGAATGTTTATCATTAATGCATCCTAATTACAAATAAGTATCTCAATATGTATGTTTTTTCCTGCTGCTTTTACTGGATATAACTTATATGCTTTTAATTTGTGTAATAAGATAAAGAAATCAAAATTAGGAGAGTCTTTCTTATAAATGAGTGCTGGAAGAAACTCAGTTAAAATGCCATTAAAATTAGAATGATCATTTTATTAATATATATATTTATATGAATTAAAAAAAAGGAAAAGCAATTCCTACTTAAACTTTAAGTCTTACAGTTTAAAATCAATTACCACAAATATAAAGTTAAACTATCACTTAATCCAATAATCAAACATAAGGTATCTAAACATTTAAATAACCACCAAAACCATAGAAAATGTTTGCTGAATATATGAAACAATTATTACAAAATCCTGAAACTAAGAAAATCTATGATGAAGCAGCTAATAAATTAAATGCTCATTAAACAGAAGACATAAAATAATAATCTTAATAATCATCAAAACCTTTTTCAATTAAACAATCTTAAACTTCTAACAGTTTCGGTTCTAATAGTAATTAAAGTAAGAAACCATTAAATTAATTTTATGAATCATCAAAAATTAGAACTATCAATGAATCAATTCCAAGACCATAATCAGAGAAAAGGCCATTAGAAAATCAAAGTTATGTATCTACTCAAAAATCAGAAGATGTTTCAAATGATATTGATATTAAAAGTGTTAAATCAGAAACCTTTAGCATTTCTAAATCATCTTAAGATTTACCTAATACTAATTCTAAATATGTTTAAAAAAAAAGATAAGAAATTAATTATGATTCTGATATTTGGGTAAAAAAAGAAGTTCCTCAATATAAACTTCAAAATAAAGAATATCAATTAATTATGAATTAAGTCGAACAATTAGTTTAATCAAGAGAATAATCAAGACAAATTTAATTAAAAGAGATAGAAGGATTTATTTAAAGTAGATAGACTCCTCGAACTTAAGCTAAATAATAAATTAATGAAGAATAAGAATTAGAAAATTAAATTTAAATGTTAGCTATAGAATTAGATTAAGTTGAAAAAATTGAATTAGAATAAAAAACTAAAATTGATATTTAAAAGTTTTAATAATTATTAGAATAACCTTTAGAAAATGATTCATAATTCTCATAAATGTCACTTAAGTAGAGATCTATGTTTATTACTGAATTACTTAGAAATAGAGAATAATTTAAAGCTAAAATTACAGGTTAAAAATAAGATTTAGATTCTCCACTTAAATTTTAGAAATTTGACGCTTAAGAATAATATATTGAATAAGTTGAAAAAAAAATTGAAAAGTAATAAGAAAATTTAGAAAACATTACATAATTCAAATTACCTAATGAATATTAATTAAGGTTGGAATCATTATTATAAGATATTGATAATCTTAAATAAAATTCATCTAAAAATTATTCAAATCCATTTTAAATTCCTAAAGAAAAACTAACTGATATTCATAAAAAAATTAAAAAACTTAATCCTAAATTTGTAGAAGATGCAGATCTAGAATTTGATAAAAATTGTATGTTACCAAAAGATCCCATTTTAAGAAAGGAAGCTATTGAAAGAATTTTAGAAACTAAAACATAAGAAGTCAATTCAGAAATATTTAAATTAGTATCTAAAAGTAATAGTTTAGAAGAAAAACCTAAGATTTAATAGTTTATTGAATAAATTAAAAAAAAAACATCATATACTCCAAGTCAATTCTTGAAATTAAAAATGTAATAATTTGATGATCTATCTAAAAATAGTGAAAATAGTGCAAAAGAATTATCTAATATTTAATGCAGCACTATTTTAAATGAATTCTCAGATTATAAAAAATAGTTAGACATAGCTATCAAATAAAATTATGAAATATTACATTCTAGTTAAGAACAAGATATTTCTAATGAATTAGATTTCTTACATGAATAATAATAGAAAGTTTAAAATTTATAAAATGAATACTAAAAAGTCTAAGAATTTATAGATAAGTTTACTATTGATTATTCATTACCGGTTATTAATGAAGATGATGAACTTAATCAAAATTTTGAAATTTAATAATAAACTTAGCCTCTACAATCAATTGAAGAATTAGATCAAGAAATTACAAGAAAAGTAAGAGAATAACACCCAGAATTGTTTGAAGAATGATATATAACATATTATTATTTATTTCTATTTTTTAATAAAGTAATTTCACTTATTTAAATCCATTTAACTTTTTAAATACGCTAATCTTTTTTTAATATCTTCTCTTAATTTTACAGTTTCTTCATCTTGAATTAGTCTAAATTGTTATAATACATTACTATTAATTTAAACTCACTTTTTCTGGCGAATTTTAAGTATTAAAATTTATTTTATCTTCGAAAAATAATATATTTGGTTATTTCATTTCAGAAAAATATTCTGGTTATGAATTATGTCTACTTCCTTATAATTCTAAATTTTTATTATCATTTTGAACTTGAAATTATAAATATAACAAAAATACTTTGCTAAATTTTTATTTTTTGTTACTTGCTCTATTCTAAATAATGTATCTCTAAATTTCGAATTCTTCTTTCATAATCATTAATTATTTTAGAATAATCTTCTTTTAATTCAATGTATTTTTCTTGCTATTCATTGAAAATGGAATTATTCATTTCTAATTATAATTTTAATATTTCTTAATCATTGTTGCACACATCATTTGCTTCTAAATTATCATTTTATAATTTACAATTATTTTGCTATTTTAATCCATTTATTTATTCTTAAATTAAATTTTTTTATTCTTATAAAATTTGTAACTCATCTTTATCTCTAGGGTAATTAACTAACAATTATTTATAAGTTATCAATTCTTATTGCATATGATCACAAAATATAAATAAATATATACTATTGCATTTGTAATTCATGTTAAATTCGATTTTAATTTTCTTAAATACATTTTAAATTTTGGATTTCTTAATCTTATATTTTAACCTCCTCTAATTTATTTAGATAAATTTGATTTAATTCAAATACTTCATCTGATTATTATTAATCTATCTGCTTTAACTAAATTATTTAAGAACTCTATTCCAAATCTAGACGAATTCTTTGTTTCAATAAACTGCTCAACCAAATTATCATACTTTTATTCATAATTCTATTATTCTATTTTTAACTTATTAACTCAAAATTTTATTTTATTAATTTTTTGTACTTTGCATTATTCTTTAAAGAAAGAAATACTATAATAAATTTTTAGAATACATTTTTCTATATATTTTGATAATCTTTTCTCGATTATCTTTTGGCTTACAATCCCTAATTATCTTTTTACATTTTATTTTCTTTACCATTATTTCCAAACATGGTATTTAACAAAATAATTTTTATTTTATTTAATTTAATTTTTTTTGAATGCAACATTTTTAAAATGCACTTTCAAAAATACAAATATCTTAATTAAGTATTTTTTCGTTCTTTCTTGTAGAATTGTCTATTATCTTTGTTCATAATATTTTTAGTTTAGATAAAGAAATCTTATAATTTTTTTTCTTAAAGTTAATTATTATTATTTTTTATAATTAGATAACTTGCCTTATAATAATTTCCTTTGAAAAATAATGTTTCTCCATTTATTGATACACTATATATATTTATAATCTAAATACTTGAGATAATCGAAATAAATCTAATTTTTATCGAGTTGAAAAAGATAAATTTTAAAATTCTGTTTTTTGAAAATTATAATGTAGGTAAAAATACTTCAACATTTGAAAATATTTATATTGTAATTTTTAGGAATAGAATTAAATAGCTTTTGTCCAATTTTATTAAAATTAAATTTTGATATTTATATAATTCTTCCATTTATTCCAATTCTAAATCATAAATCTGAATTATTTGACTTAATTAAATAAAAAAAGTCTTTTTTTTAATGATAAATATCGTTTCCATTAAAAATAATATTGAGATAATTTTTTTCTATCTAATTATTAAATAAATTTATTTAATTATTTTGATAGTTAAGTAGCTTTATACCATTTATTCATAAGATTTAGTTTTAGTCTTTAATATCTCTATTATATTGCAATTTACAATAGACAATCATTTGAATAAATTTAATTTAAAATTTCTAGAGAATCATTGGTATAAGGTAAAATTTCTGTAACCTAAGCTATTTATAAAACTAAATTAGATAACTTTTATACTTTTTAAGTTAAAGGAATGATAGTTTTGTTCAGTTTCTTAATAATTTTATTGTTTTTCCGAAAAATTTTAATTAAGTTCAGACTATTGAGCAATATCATTTGTTTAAGTTGAGATTAGTTATTTTAAATTAGATATTAAAATGTTTTATTATTTAATTTGATGATTAAGAGAGGCAATCAATTTATCTCCATCATCTTTATTTAAAGATCTTATTGGTGGAATATTTGATAGATCATTTGATGTATTATTAAAATAAGCTGAATCCTTATTATAGATATTTCCGATAGTTGATATTTATTATATTTTGTTTGTTATATAATTATTGTTTCTATGTGATTTGCATAACATTTAACTGGATGAGAGAGACTTATAAATAGATTATTCAATTTAATTAACACTAGAATCTCTTGATAGATATTTAATTTTTGTGTTTGATCCTTAGTTGTTAGTAAAGTTTAATAGTTTACGGTTGATTTTGTAGTCGTTTAATTACATATTAATTAATAATTAATTTTAGCATTTTTATTATAAGAGGAAATAAAGAAAAATAGTAATTAAGTTGAATATATGAAAAGATATATAAATTAGTTAAATTATTGGTAATATTGATGATTAGAATGATATTAAATAAAAATTATAAAAGATAATATGAAACAAAATTGTAATATATTTAAATAATTAAAAAATGATTAATATAATGGAAGGAAATAAAATTAATGCTCCATCAAAGGAATTTCCAAAAAGAAGTTTTTTAATAAAGGAATAAATAGGAAAAGGAGGAGAAGGTGTAGTATATTTAGCATAGGCAGAAAATTGGGATAAGAATTTTGATGTTGCATTAAAAGTTTAATTTTCAATAAAAGAGACAGAATCGGACTTTATTAAATAATTGATAGAAGTATAAAATGATAGGGATGAGATTGGATCAAAATCTTACAAACCTACTAACATAATTAGAATCTATGATATTTTTAATTACTAAAATTAAACTATATAAGTGATGGAAGTAGGAGAGTTGAATTTATTTAGATACATGAAATAAAATAAATAAACACTAAGTTATGGATAGAAAATCAGGATTTGTTATTAGGTATATAATGTATATATATAAAAGTTACTAAATTCTATTAGTTATATTCATTAAAGAGGATTAATTCATAGAGATATTAAAGGAGAAAACTTTATATTAGTTAATACGGAATTCAAACTAATTGATTTTGGTTTACTAAGGGAAAAGAATAGACTAATAACTTCTACAAATGGAACTCGTATATATTAACCTCCAGAAATATTAGAATAAGAAGATGAAGGATATTATACATAATCAATTGATGTTTGGGCACTTGGATGTGTTTTTTATGAAATTTTTGCAGAATAAGAATTATTTCCATGTCATAAATTAGCTATATCAATCCAATAAATTAAAGATCATAAAAAAAATTAATATTATGTATATTCACTTATTGATCAACTTAAAGTTAGTTAATTATGGAAAGAATTAATTAAATAAATGCTTCATCCTAATTATATTAATAGGTTATCAATAAAAGAATCAATAACTAAAGTTAAATTTATTATTTCTTAAGAATTAAACTCAACTTAGGATCAAACAGGATAAAAGAAGGATTTTGATAATAAATCATTAACTGATACAAAATTATAAGAACTTAATAAAACAATTTAAGAATAAAACTAAATTATTTAATAATTATAATCTTAGATTCAAAGTAAAGAAGAAGAACTATCAAATTAAAAGGATTAAATTATTAAATTAGAAATAGAAAATAAAAAATTTAAATATTAGTATGAATAATCTTGTAAAACAATTAAGTAATAAGCAGATTAAATATAAAATTTATAATATGTATAAAATCAGAACAAACTATAAGTTTAATAATATATCAATTAACAAGTTTCCAATTTAAATAATTAATTCATTTAATCTATGAATTCATCTAAATTAATTTAAGAAAATGAAGCAATTGTTCTCAAGAAAAAAATTTAAGAATTAGAAGATGAAAAATTAAAACTTATAAATAAACTTAATTAATCTTAAAATTCAGAAACTAGGAAATTATCCCAAGAAACAAATTAGTTCTAATAATAAAATACTTAAAAATTTGAAGAAAATTTTAATGAATAAATTAAATTTTTAGTAAATATAATTGGAGACTTAAATAATGAGATTTAAAATTTAGAATAATCTCTTTAAGGTTTTTAATCTATCTAGAAAATATTAAGTTCTAATAATGGATAGTTTAATACTTAAATTTAGGATCTAGAAAAACTGATTAATTAAAAAAAAGTAATTATTTAGAATTATGAAAAAATTAAATAAGAAATCTAATAATTAAGTTAATAGAAATAATCAATTTCATCTTAATAGTCTTTAAGTTAATAAAAATAATCAATTCCATCTTAATAGTCTGTTGATTTTGATTAATCAAAAAATAAAACATTAATTAAATTGTAATCACCCTAAGAAGAATAATCTGTTTCATAAGTTAAATAAATAAATTAATTTAAATAAATTCAATAATAGCCATAGATATAAACTAATCAAAATTAAAGATTTCCATATCAAGGAGATTATTCATTTTAAAATATCTATCCAACTTCATTTAATTAATGATTTATATTTTATGAATAAAAATAATATAAATTAATTTTCTTAGAATCAACCTGCAGATTTCATACTTGAACATCTTAATGCAACTTGCGAATTTGGTGAATAGTTTGAGAAAATAAAAAAGTATAATGTTGAAAAATAATTACTGATGTCAATAACTTTAAAAGAGGGTTTAGTTGCTGAATAATCAAAAACAAAAGATTTAATCATGAGATTATATGAGACTTTACCAATTATTTGTGAGAGACAAATTAAATAAGCTGAAAAGAAATTCTAAAATTTTATCATTCCAATCGCGTTTCTATTATAATTTTAATGTGATGAGATAACAAAAAATTAAATCTGTGTTCCGTTCAAAATTCATAATTAAGATAAATTAATTTTAAATCCATAATTTTGTGATTTCTTAACTTATTTGGAGAGATTCATTTATGAAAAATGGTAATAGAATGAAATAAAATAAATTGATGCAAATGAATATTATGTAATTCTATTGTTATGGAGACTTCGAGAAAATTTAAATGAATTATATCAAAATTTAGCTTAATTCGAAATAATTCTTTTTCCAAAATAATATAATTTTGCTGTTATTAAAATTCAATAAGGAACTTAAACAATATATTTTCATTCTGAAAGTCATAGATTATAATTTTTAAAATAGAATAGTAAATTTCATTAAAAATCAACAGCAATTTCTGATGCATTATTAAATGAAAAATTAAAAGAATTAGAAGTAAACTTATTTGATGTTTATTTGGAAGATATAATACGTAATAAAGGAAAGAAAATTGATAAAAATGAGAGAAAAAATAAAGAGTAAAAATAAAAATTTGATAAAGAGTTAATAAGAAAAAGAAAACAATATTATAAAATTGTAGATAAAAAATGTTTTTAGGTATGTGCAAGGAATTTTGTTAATGGATAAAGTATATTATGTTTAAAAGGTGAAATAAAAAATGATTTAAATCATTCACTTAAATTTGAAATAGATAAAAATCCAAAATGTGAATGTGGAAGAGAATTTGATATACATTTTTGTGATACTTTGGTAATAGACATAGATTTCAGAGATTTTATAGATTAGTTAATTCTAGAATTACTTTATGATCAAAATTTGGATTATAGAATATATTTAATACCTCTTTATTTAAGAATAGAGATGGACTAATATAAAAATTAATTTATTGTTGTATATTTTAAAGATAAACAAAATAATATGGTGTAAATTAAAAAATTGTTGTTTAAAGCTAGAAATTACAATTATGATATAAATTTAATAGGAGAAAAATAAGTTAATTAAGATGATTTATTTGGTGGATTAGATGTTTATGATTATCCTGATAATGAATTTTAGATAATTAATACATAAGAAAAAGAAGATGATTAAAAATAGTAGGATGATTAATAGTAGATATTTGATAAATAAGAAAAAAAAAATGAATAAAAATAGAAGGATGATGAATTTTAGATAATTGATACATAAGAAAAAAAAAATGAATAAAAATAGTAGGATGATGAATTGAAGATAATTGATGTATAAGAAAAAGAAAATGAATAAAAATAGTAAAATGAAGTGTTATCTTTTGAGAAATAATATATTTTTACTCCTAGCTAGTATAAGTATTGATGGGAAAACAGACAGGAATCACAAAATTATGAATTATATAATTAAATTATTAATTAATGTTAAATAATATTGGATATTTAGCATATATATCAACAGTTGGAATATTATTGTTGTTGAGTCCATCTTATTTTATAAAAAAGGTAGATAATGAATAGGAATAGTCATTTATTAATACATAATTATCCGTATTGCTCTAGACAGAATTAGTAATTAAATAATAATATTTATTAGGGATTAAGAATGTGTGGTTTATATCATTTAATATTATTGGCTGCATAAATATTAAAATAAGAAAAAGTGAAATTAATTTGTTTAAATGTTTATGCATTATTTTTGATATCATTGATAGGAGGTTTATGTTTTGATGGAGTAGGACAAATCTAATCTGAGAGATTAGAAAGGTATATAAAACATATAAATTTAGATTTGGATTTTAAGCAGGAATATTTAGTTTTATACTTTTTAATAATTGGCCGAATAATCAATAGAAGTAAGAATCAAAGAAAGACTCTAAAGTAATATAAGAATAAAGTGAGACATCATAAACAATTTAGAAGAGTGAATAAAATAGAGTGAAGGAGAAGAGCAGTGAAGATAATACAGGAAAAGAAATAAAATAAAGTAAGAAAAAGGGTAAGGCAAAAAATGAATGATATTTTATTAAATATCAATGCCATTATTATTCAGATTAATCATATTTAATAATTGTATTTCAATATTAATGTCTATTGCTTATTTATTTATCAAAATCTCTTTTAATCTCATGTTTGAATAAAAATAAACATAAATAGATATTCAACAAATCAGACTAATTAATTAATAGTATAATAATACACATCACAGATCGAATAAAATATAATATTAAATTAATGATTTCTAAAACTTTCTAAATCTTAATCTTACATACATAATTCTAAATATATTATTGATAACACTATTGTGTTTATTAATTCATAGATAATCTATAGCTCAAATTTTAATATTATTTAATTATTTTCATTTAATCAAAACATGGCTTAATAGAATTACATTAACCCTCGTGGACTTATTAACTCAGTAATCCCTGCTCCCATTAAACAATATGAAAAGAGAGAATTTTATCTAACTAAATTATTAGGAGAAGGAGGGGAAGGTTTTGTGGTTGCAGCAAAACCAATCAATTGGAATTTAAACAAAGATATTGCCATGAAATTTTAAATTAAGAGAAAATAAGCAGAAGAATCTTTCATTAAAGATTTAATGGCCTATTAATAATAACATGACAATAATTTCTGGACTTCTTCAGGGATGGTTTAAATTATTGAAATTTTTTAATATCAAAATTATCATGTTTTACTTATGGAATTGGGAACTTAGGATCTGTATGCTTATATTAAAAACAAACCAAATTTATCGAATAAAAATAGATTCTAAATTTGCTATTAAGTAATTATTATTTATATCGTTAGCTTTTACGTCCAATTTACTATCTCCATTCTTAAAATTTATTTCATAGAGATATCAAACCAGAAAATTTTATTCTTGTTGGAGATCAATTTAAATTAATAGATTTTGGTTTAGTGAAAAGAACTGTTAGTGATTATTCAAATTAAACTATAGGAGTTGGATCACTATTTTACTAAGCCCCAGAACTTATTGAAAAAAACAATCAATATGATTAGAAAGTAGATATTTGGGCGTTAGCTTGTGTAATGTATGAAGTATTGACTGGTGAATCCTTTTTTACAAGTATCAACAATATTATTATTATTTTTTAGATAACTCATAATAAGATTTTCTAACTCAACTCACTCAATATAAATCATAAAAAGAGTAATTTTTAAAAAAAATTGATTTATTAAAAATTCCACAAGAATGTTAAACTATAATGAAAAAAATGTTTGATCCTGATTCATCATAACGGTCTTCTATCGTAGAAATAGCAGAAATATTTAAAAGAAATAAAGACTATGACCCTGATTAAATAAATAATAAAAATTGCAATTTAACTTTATCATCTAGGCCAAATTAGTTATATTCAAAATAATAAAATCCTAATTAACTCCTTTAAACTTAAATCTAGTAAACATTATAAAGTTAATAATTTTTATGTAATTAAATACCAACATAATAAAGTTAATAAGTTTTGAATGCTTCAATACCAACATAATAACCATAATCTAAGTAGTAATAATCAATTTAATAATTTTAATAATAGCCAAATTTATAAGCACCTCAACCAAAACAATAAATGACATAATCTAATGTAGATTTGGATTAATTTTGTTAACAAATCTTAGAAGTATTAAAGAAAAAAGTTCACTTAGATAATACACCAAAAAATTAGGATTCAGAGGAAGATGTTGATTTCAAAGAAGCTGAATAAGCTATGGTTGGAACACTTTAATAATTAAAAGATAAAGTTAAAATTAAAAATGATTAAAAAAATTAAAATTTAATTGAAAAACATCAATAAGAGTGTTCTAAATTAAAAGAGGAATTAAATTAAAATGAATAAAAATTGAAAGCTTAAAAGGAACTGCTAATTGAAAAAGATAAGGAAGCAGCAGACAATTCGAACTAAATTTAAGATTTAAATTAGAAAATAAAGAAATTAGAAGATGCTAATGAAAAATTATAAGAAGAAAATCAATAATTATCATAAAATATCAAATAATGCAAAGAATAATAAAAATTTATGGATATTTTAAAAGAAATGGAAAAAAGATATGAAGATTATAAAAAGGAAAAAGAGCAAAATTAAGAAAGAGATTAAATAGAATAATTTCTTATAAATTTTGCAGAGACCTTATCGAAGGATTATAATCTTAATTGATAAATTTAAATATAAATATTAAATAGAGTTGTTAATTTTAATTATAAATATTTGGATAAATAAAATGACTTCAAAAAAGCAACTGATAGATGAAATATGTATTAATAAAAGAAATAATTTAAGTTGAGATATGTGATTCTATTCTTGAGAAATCATATAAGAATTAATAAAGTTTGGATTTATTGATTTAGAAATATCCGTTGAACGAAGGAATTTAATAATATTAATTGATCCCAGTGAGTTAATATGAAGATTAGAGTAGAAATGAATTAAAACAATTATCATGTGAATAATTGTCTTATATTTTGGAGGATGCTCAACATACATTAGATTAAGTAATGTATGAGGAATTGTAAATTAATAAATTGGGATTGAGAGTACCAAAGAAATCATTAATAATATCAAATTATGAGCAATGGGATTTTTTATTATAATGGCCTAAATCAAATAATTTAGACAGTATAATAATAAATATATAAAGCATAACAAGTAATGAGTATATTAATTGATTAAATTATTAGATAATATATAAGCATAGCTGTAAAGATCAAAATAAAAAAATGATTAAGATGATCTTTAATAGAAATATTAGGAAGCATTAGAGAGAATAGAGTAATTGGAAATGTAATTAGAAAATCAGTCAAAAGGATAAAAAAATGTAATAAAAGGAAATGTATTAAATACTAAAAATCAAATTAATAATTGTTATTAATTAAAAAGAGATAAGTTAGAGTTGATGGATGAATTGGAAAAAAAGTTATTAGATTTAGAAGCAGAAAAAGTATTGATGTCAACTTGTAGTATGGATGCATTTTCTAAATTACTTTAAACAAAATATTGATTATTATTATTATTATTATTATTCAAGTTTTAATTTATTTATCACACTCTATATTAATCATCATTTAATGTTATAAACCTTTATTTTTTTTAATGAATAATAACAATCATAGAAATAGAGCAGATACAACAACCCAATACAAGAACAAAGAAGAGTATAGCCCACCAAGGAGTTTAATAATCAATAGGTTTTGAAGGATCATAAATTTAACATTCTTTTATATAATCTTTCTGAATGCCTTTAAGAATACTTTTGAAATGAGAGTATTAACAAGTTAAAGCTTTATCTTGACAAATGTTAACATAAGTTCCATTATACATTATTTTAACATAAGGTCCTAGAGTTGAACTATTATATAATTCATAAATGAGATTCGCAGTATAATCAGGATATGTAGTAATGCAAGTATTATTAGATTCTATTTTACCAAAATAACTCTAATTGTAACATTCAACATTTGTTAGATTCAAAGCATATAAAGAGGCATAAATGCTAGAGTCATGAGCAGAATAAGCATGATACTTGATTTTAGAAGTTCCATTCAAAATATCATCGAAACCATTTAAAACATTCTTAAAAAATTCACTTGTCAAAAGAGATGCTTAATAATAGTCTTAAGTATATTTTAATAGAAATCCAAGTCCTGCAATTTTGTCTAATTGCTCCATCATATCTTTGGTTAAGTTTTGAGGGTTATCCCCTCCATTATAAATATTACTAATAAAAGTATCTCTCCATTCATATAATTCTACAATATTAGTTAAATTTTGTTTGAGTTATATATTAAATTAATTTATTAACTCTTAAGAACGATTGTTAATATCATAGTAAACATCAGTGTGTAAATTATGAGCACCATTATCCCAGAATTTAGGACAATACATATACATAACATAATCTAATTCTTCTTGTATACTATGTATAGGTATAACTTAAATCCTGTTAGGTAACGCATAATTTGATATTCCATCAGGAGTTTTTACATCAATCATAGGAGGTAATAACAAATCTGAAGATATTTCTGGAACAATAGGACCAAGTGGATACATTCCTTATAAATTACTATAAGCACTCATAATTGTTCTTAATATTATATTCAATATTTACCGATTTGTATTACTACTCTCTATATAGATTTAATTTTCATTAAAATATGGTTCTAGAAATCCAGTATCTATATATTATTTCTTTAACCATTAACCCAATACATAATGTTATCTCATTCCTACAGGTGTTAATTCAGATAAAGATTATTTTATTTTATCATTACAACCCCAATTACAGAAATATGGATTTCTTGCTCCATGTCTCCACATTATTTGAACTGCAAGTAATTCATCTCCAAAACACAATTGTAGCAATTAAATAAGTATTAGAAGCAATTTTAACATTTAATTAATTTTAGTTAGATTACATCACAAGTGAATTTTATTATAAATAATAATATAATATTAATCTCATTATTAAATTCCTTCATCCTTTATAATTGATCTGAAATTCCTATAAAATTAATCATCAAATATTAAAGTCTATCTAGGAAATAAAAATATTGATTGCTTAATTGACTAAAATTGTGATCTATGTTTTTCATTTATAAAGAGAATGTAGATTGTTATGAATATACATTATAATATAAGAAATACAATTGAAGGAATCTAAGTGAAATTCATCAACTTTAAACATGAAATCAGTAAATTATCATAAAGTTATGATATAACTGTTTACATTACATTACCTATTATAGTAGCTCCTTCTAATTCTAATCTTGTGTTTGTTGGTAAAATTGTAAAGTTCTTACTCTCATACTGTTAACTCTTTAAAGTATACAATATGTATGGTAATATTTATGATAAACCTTTTAATAAATTACCATTCATTGCTAAATTACAAGTAGAATTTGAAAGTTCTTTAAATTAATCTGTTTAAAAATCACATAAATTTCCAGTTGTTATACCATTATAGAAATTTACAGCATTTTCATCAAATAAGTACTCATTTGAACTTAAATCTATACTTAATTATGAAAATTCTTCAACTTTGTTATATGCCTAAAAAAATACATCATAAACTCCATCAATTTCAGCAGCTGTTAAGAAAAAGTATCTTAAGGTTCTTCTATAAATAACTTCTCTTTATGCATATAATGTAGGAATATCAACTCCAAGATCACTTATTCGCTGATAAATAATAGCAGTTTAATCATATTTATTAAAATATCTTTCAACTATAAAAAATATCACAGTATAAAATGTTAAGAATAAAAGAAGGTGTGTTAAAGCTATAAAGATTGTTGTTCTTAAATAATTATTTGTAATCTTTAATCTTTTTCCATCTCTTTTTGAATATTTTTTATTTATTTAGTAATTACTTTCATCAAGTTCAATATCAATTGCATCAATATCAAATTCAAATCTTTTCACTTTGTCTAATTCATTTGTAATTACATTTAAATGTTTTTAAAGTCTCTTTTTTTCATCATCTAATATTTATTGATCTAAATCCATCAAATATTAAAATATTGAATTCATTATTTAATTATATTCTCTGTAACTATTTATTATTATTATACATAGCAATAAACTTATTATATTAAATGGTAATAATACTGATAACCATTTCTCTTTCTCTAAAGTAGATCTTTATAAAGTAGCATCTAAAACTATTTTATTTAGACCATCAAATGTATGTTTTATTATAAGGTAGTTTTTACTAGTAAAATAAAAGAATGGGCTATCAAATGCAACATTTCTAATTGTTAAACCTAATTTAAAATCATATTAATAATTCATTAATATATTAGCTAAAGATCTAATAGTTACATTTTTTGTATATCCAACATATGAATTATTCAGAAAGTTTATCGTAATATATTTATTCTCCGATAATAAATCAATTTCCTTTTTTTCTAGTATACCATACATACTATCTCTCAAATGATCATACATTAAACCAAATGTCGAAAATGGATATTTTGTTAATTAAGCATATACACTAGCATTAATAAATCCTCCTGATAATTACTCTCTATAATTAACCTGAGAAAATCTTGAAACATAAAAAGATTCGTATGGTTCTACAACATTATATCTAATTGATAATGTTTTTATGTCCTCTATAAATTATTCTAGGTTTTAAATCATTAAAATTTGCTATTTAATAATAAATATTATATCTTACAACTATCAATCCTAACAAAATAACAAAAATATATAAACAAATGTACTTATTCATTTTTATTATTTTTTAAGATTATCTCTCTGATTTCATCAATATAGTGATAATCTCAAATTTCTTATAATATTTTGATCTTCTAATTGCAGATACAGATGATGTAGATCCTATTTCTAAAAACTCATCTTCCTCTGCAATCTTATTTACCTATCTTTTTAATTCTTCATCATTAGAATACTTTGAACTATGTAATAATCGTTTCTAAGATTAAGGTTCAAAAGCATTATGACTCTTTAAAGTGCATAATAAATTTGTATCAGTTTAATTTATTGTTTATCTATGATGATCTTGTTATAGTATGCATAATGAATTCTCTCCTATTGGATCATTCTCAATATCATTATAAGGAATCATCTTCTCTTCTGAATTATTGAATTCACTATTTATATTCATTATTTTATGACCAGAACCAACTATTAAAGTAGGAGTAGCCATATACAATGTTGAGTTTTCATCTTTAAACTTTTTTGCTATTGCTCTTATATTATCTAATTCAACAAAATAACATTTATATTAATTTTCAAATTTTCTCTCAATCTTAATATTACCAGTAAAAGAACAACTCACCTTTTAATGGTGATATTCTTTTATTAATTTTATTTCTTAATTATAAAATTAATTTTAATGTGTAGATACTAATTATTGAAAATTAGGTATCAAATTACTCACACAATTTGAATGAGTTTTACTTTCACCCTAATATAAACTATCAGAAATATTTGAACTTATATTCAAAATTTCTAATTCCTTATCAACTACTAAATAAGATCTATAGTCAAGTGACTCATAAAAAAATGTAAGAAAAGAAAACTTGTCATAATTTGTTTAATTCATACTTATCATTATTTGGATTGGCATCATTACCTATTCTGATTATTTTAAAAAAGATAAATTTTACTATTAATAATACTTATTTTTCCCTTAACATAAAAATTTCTCTATTAAACTACTATGTTTCTTTAATACATATTCAGGCAAATAAGAGTTTAAATCAGTGGATTGATATTTTTATTCTTATTCTGTAACATTCCATTATTCTAATAAATATTGTGCTCTTTAAGACTTTTTTGTTATTATTACATCTAATTCAGAATTTAATTCAGTTATAAAATAAGCAGGATTTATTCCAAATATTTTATGGTACATTTATCCTGAAAATTAATTAAACTTATCATCTTCAAAGGCTTTCCCTCTATTGATATTAAAAGAATCTATATAATCATTCAGAATATGTAGAGAAAAATATTTCAATATATTTTAGTTACTACTAGCTAAATTTATATATAATATGTACTTGGAAACTAATTATATCTATTTAGTAAAGTTTCCTTAAATTTTTATATCTAATTTATAAATTACAATGCATATTTCACATTTCCTAAATAATTATTTTGATGCTCAACGAAATAATAATAAAATTAAATTTTTGCTTGAATTATTTTTTTTAAATTGGAGATTATTTAGGAATCAGAATTTTCATTCAATACAAAAGATTTTAATGATTCATTAATTAATTTATTATTTTAGTTCGTTAGAAATATCTTTTCTGATATTTAAATCACAACTTAATTTAAAACTTCTGCCTTTAAAAATTCTAATAAGTATATAGTTATTTTTGATAAAGGATTTTAGTTTTTTTCATAATTAAAAGATTCTTTTGCTAAAAATTTTGTTATATGTTATTAGGCTTAAACATATTATTAACTTCTATATAAAATTTAAGCATAATCAGTACAGATTAAATCTCTTGATATTTCAATTTTCCCATGTAATTTTTCTTCAATTCTACTTTCTATAATTTTAACCAATGCTAGATATTGATTACTCTGATATTTTGTACAATAACAACTCTACTTATTGGCACAACTTTGATAATGGCTTTTGAATAATATAAAAATTTGAAGTTTAGTAACAGTTTTTTCATGATTACTTAAATCTAAATATGAAAAAAGATATTTTAATTCATGAACTCCATAATTAGATATTTTATCAAATTTAAATTCTTCACAAAACATTAATATTTTAATTACGATTATAGCAACTAATATCCAATAGTTATTATTATTTGTCGATTATGTTAAAAGAACATCAAAAGAAAGAACTAATCCAATTGAACTAAAAATTATTATAGTGTTTGAATAGATTTTTTAAGCATAAACTTTGGTTCTAATTTATTCTGCAATAAAACATAATTATATAAGGATATTAATAAGACATTAAATGATTTGTGAGAGAAATTGTGATTTTAAATAAAAAAAAAATATGATTTACATTAATTTGAGAATTTTGATAATGTATGAGTATGTCGTCATATTAATATATAATTAAGAAGTTGATTTAAGTATCAAGCCTCTTCTATATACAAGTTCTCCTAAAATCATAATAATTAGAGTTTGAATCATTATTAAGATAGAAACAAAAAATTATGCTAGATCCGTTGAATTGAATAGGCAAATTTCAAATATAAGAGGAAAAAAAGCAGTTGAAAAATAATGGATATAAAAAGAGAAAATGACAGAAATAAATCTGGTCCAAAATGATAAAGTCCCTAATACATATTGATTTTTATAAGCAACAAAACCAGCCATAAGGAAAATTAAGTTTTATAAAACAGCAAGCAACCAAAATAAGGCTGCCTTAATATTTGAATTTTCAATGTATAAGTAAAGTCTTGTTATGAGTGTAATTTTAGTAAGACTATGACTAAGTTATTCATCTTAAGTATATTAGTAGTAAAATGAATATGAAATTGATTAGGTAATTGAATAAATAATAAGAAGCAATTAGAACAGTTTAGGTATGCTATATTCTATTGTTAAAAAGTGTGACAGCATGAAAACTACTTATTTCTCAAATAGCTTAATTTAAAAAGGCATAAAATTAGTTTTGATGTATGGTAAATATAATTAATAAATTGGATAGAATTGTAGAATGTAATACCAATATTTAGAAATTAAGTGAAATGTAAATAAAATAAGAAAATCAAAAATTTTAATGAAATAAGAAAATCAAAAATTTTAATAAACAATTTTGGGAATAATGTTAATGAATTTTGATACTGGTTGATGAAATCAAATTTTGCTGCTAATTAATTAGGTGGTGGTTGATAATTTTCACCAATATGTTATTAAAGTCTATCAAAAATTAGTTATTAACTAAATTAAGTAAGTCATCTTTTACACAATTTATTTTTAATTGATTTATAATTAGTCAATAGAACATACTTATTTATAAACAAGTTATTCTTTATTATTTTAGAATTTAAAGTGTAGAATTCAATCTAAGAAAGAGCATCTTTAATTGTGTCTTTTTATTCTTGAATTTAGATTTCTAATTATACTTTTCTTTCAACCGAAAATCTTATATATTCAATGCTTATATGAACCTAGAGCCTAAAGAGTAACTTATCATTATTCTACATCATAAAAAATAAATAGAAAAATTAACTGTTTATATAGCTTTTTATAATTCTAATTATATATCTAATTTCACTTAAAAGTTGTTTAAATTGGTTAATGCTTTAATATGAATTGCATGTTTTTTTAAGACAGTGATAATTAAATTAAAAATTAAAAAAAAGAGAAGAATATGAAAGAGAGTTTCTAATGAAGTTATTAAACGAGGGATGTAAAATTAAATTTTAAATTAATTTGATAATATCATCAATAACATAATTCACATTACCAATAGCAGTAGCTTTAGCAATAAAGGTGATTCATGCTATTGGGTTGTTTCTTATTCTCTTTTATAAGTTATTTATATTTAAAATATCTTAAATTGTAATTCTGATATCTTTTTCAGATACAGGCATGAGCTTCAATTTTATCATTTTTTAATAGTGTATTAGCATCTATTTAATTCAAATGATATAGCAAATTAACTTATTTTATTCTATCAAGATTAAAAAACTAATTTAAAACCCACATACTATTACTCTATTATTAATTATATTGATTAACTTTAAAGCATGACTATACTTGAAGATGTTTCTTTATTGCTGATAATATTATATATTCAAATAATACTCTATTTATTTGAACTAATACTTGGTGATTGTCAAAAAAATTAGCAGCTATTATGTTTTATACTAATTCTCAAATGATTCGTTTTTAAATCTACATTTTAATATTAATTTAAAAACGAATCTAATTTAAATCTTATTTTTTTCTTCTTTATTTAAATAAAAACTTTTCACATATTCTTTATTAAATATTTTTAAAAAAATACTTAAAAATTAAAACTCAACCCATTATTGGCAATGTTAAAACTCAAAACATCACAATAAACTAATAAATAGGCACCTAAACCTGAAGTAAAACTTATTATCTATTTCCTAGCCTTCTAAAATTGTGAAGAAAGATGACCCAAAACCTTCTATTGATCTTGAAGATGATTAAGATGAAACTAATCTCGTTGACATTAAAAAACCAGAAAAAAAGTACTATTATACATTTCATTAATAGATAAATACCCATTTAATAAACATCTAATGAAGGTTGGTAACCATCAGATGAACCTAAGGATCTTCCAACTGATGGAATCGGCAAAAAGCCTAATGCTCCACTTAAAAAACTTGATGAACCTATCATTGAAATTCGTAACGAAGAATTTCCTGATATTGCTGCTGCTGCTGAAAAATAAACTAAAAAACAAAAAAATTTAAAAGTTGAACCCATATTAGAATAAAAACCATAGTCTAATACCAACAATACAGGATTATTCATTAATTCTAATTCTAAACAATCAAACTAAACAATCTCCAACGTTTAAACTAAAAATCCAACATTAAATAATAATTCTGGACCTCTAACATTTGTCAATACTAAAAAATAAGAAAACACTGTCTTATTCTAATAACAATAATAAGAATAAGTTAAAAAAATATAACAAGAAACATAAATCTAGTCTTAACCACAAAATTAAGAATCATTAAAACCTAATCCACCATAAAGATAAGTCACTATTTCTAGAAATTCTAATGTTGTGGCTTCATAACCAGTTCCAGAATAATAAAAATAATTGAAAGTTGAGGAATCTATTCCTCTCTTCATCAATTCTAAAGCTAAAGTATTTATTTATTTTTATTCTAGGGAATTCCCCCTGTTGTCCAATAAACATAATAATAATAATAATAATAATAATAATAATAATAATAATAATAATAACAAGAATAACAATCATAATCAGAATAATAACCACAATAAAATGAAGACGAAGATAGCGATGGTTGGGAAGTTGTTGAAAAGAAAGGTAAATCCAAAGGAGCATTTTAAAGAAATCAAAAAAAGAACTGATGAACAGTTTATGTTAATACATCAAAAATTTTACAATTATGATTTAAATATATTCCCTATACTGATTCATTGTCTTTCCAATCATCTTTTGTTTTTAATTCATAACTAAAAAAAATTTTATTCAAATCAACCAAAAATCAAACCCACCCCAAAATATTATAACGAACTTCAAAATTTTAATCTAATCCAACCCAAATAGTAAAACAAATCTTAATCACGATTAAAAGTTGATTTTATTTGTAATGATTTTTTTAACATTTTTATAAATTTAAAATTTATTTTATGATTAATAAATGTTTATTGTATTAATTAAATAAAAAAATACAAAGTTAAAATTTATAAAAGAAGAATAAATTTAATTATTTTATAAATA